>BSBK01008995.1:0-225000 GCA_027943335.1 Chamaecyparis obtusa
TTATTAATAATGTTAAAAAGATAACTTTAGCATTTCATTTTATAAATGCATAAGTTGAGATTTTTATTGAACTAAAATAATAATTATTTTTTTGTCTTTATAAGTAAGTGGTAAATAATTAGCAAATGTTGAATCAGTTTTCTTGGTTAGCACTTAATAATTTATAAGGATATGAATTAAATTTTTCTTTTGGAAAGGTTTAGTTAATGTTGTCAATAAAATTTAACTATGGGTTTCTTTTAAATTTTATCATGATGGTTTAGTAAGTTGTAAAAAATTCTATAAGATAGCAATGGTGAAAGGATTTTATTTATTTATTTTATTATGATTAATCAAGAGAAACTATTGTAAGGGTAGTTTTATAATTGTTGTTAATTACTTTTGAGGTTAAATTTTGAGTAATCTATATTTTAAATTCTTCACAAATTTAATATGAAAAAATTAAAGAAATGTTATTTCAATGAAACAATTAACATTATAAACCTTAGTATTAATGAAATAGTTACTCTTAAAGATGTATAATCAGGAGAAGAAAATTTAGTTTATTAGTATTTCTAGCTAAGTATAATATTTGTTTGTTTATTTCTAAATACTTTTCCTTTAGAGGATTAAAATAACTCCTTAAGAATACTTATGGATAGACCGTACTATCTTAAACAAACTTGAAATGTAGGGGAAAGTTTATTTTCCCCTTAAAACTTTTACTATCCCGTTGTCGCCTAATGACTATCACCGTGTAAGGACAGAGGCATGCCAGTGCTTGCTTTATGATCCCTTATGTGTCATTGGGTGACCTGCCCAAGCGAACTTATGATCCCAAAGCTTCATGTCAGAGGGCTTTGGCGTAACCTAGTAGTCCTAGGTGTATGTTATAGTTTGTGCAAAAACAAAATTTATTGTTGCATTTTTGTCTGATTATTTTGGGCATTAAATTTTGGTATCAGAGCACAATTTCTACTATAGGAACCTTTTAACCCATCACATTTTCCTAACTTATAGTTGTTTTGTCCTTAGTGTAGGATTCCTCCAGTCATGTGTAGTGCTCACTGACATGGGCAGAGACCCAGAGGTAGACATGTGGCAGTAGAGGGAGATGAGCGAGTAGCCGAGGGGCTAGGTGATGAGCAGAGGCCTCCACCCTCACCACTGCCTAATCCCAATTAGGATTTCCTTAATGCCTTACAGAATCTAGCCAGCATTATCATGGATAGGTTACCTTCAAGAGGCTAGTAGGCCAGGAATCGAGAGTGGAGTAGGAGTCCCCTCCTAGACAAGTAGTAGAGCAGGTAGTTCATGAGGGTGAGTCAGTACACAAGTTGGAGCCACCACCAAGGCTAGTGCCAAGAGTACCTTGTGACATAGGGGACTTGATTAGAGACCTTATCAGATTATAGTCACCACCCTTTTTGGGAGCCATGGTTGGGAGAGAGGTAGAGGCTTGGCTTTTAAGCCTCAAGCATTGCTTTGGGTTGCAATCTTACGAGAGCAACCTTAAGGCATGCTTTGTAGTACACATGCTGAGGGGTAATGCTTCCACTTGGTGGAAGTAGGAGGAGGTTAAGAGTCACCTTACCATGGACACCCTCACTTGGGAGATCTTCTTGGATATATTTCAAGCCCGATGTATGTTAGAGCATTTTAGATAGCATCGCATCAATGAGTTTCATGACCTATAGCAGAGAGGCATGTCAGTAGCCCAGTACAAGAAAAAGTTTCTCAAACTCCTTCCTTATGTGGACTACATGAAGGATGAGAAACTCCAGGTCAATCGCTTCATCAAGGGGTTGAACTATGCCATAGCTGACAAAGTGCAGATGGTAACCACAAGAGATCTATGTGATACAGTGGAGAGGACCATGGTAGCTAAGGAGATCCATAATAGATTTCATGATGCTCAGGACCGGTCATAGAACTAGAATGCCACATCTCATTCTTCTAGTTTCCAGAAGTCTCATTGGAAGGGAAACCATAAGAACTCATGAGGATCATCTAGGGCACCCTAGCAACAGCAACAGCAACCACAGTAGTCTTAGTAGAACTAGAGGTAGAAATATTCTCAGGGATAGGAGGGCTCTAAGCCCAAGTAGTGGTACTCATAGGGATCTCAACGAGATCAGAGGGGATAGTCTTAGGGTTCTAGAGGTGGATTCAGTGGGTCTAGTGCTATAGGAGGATAGCAACAGTCTAGGCCTTAGGGTATATAGCTACAAGCTAGAGGACCGTGCTACACATGTGGTGCCATGGGGCACATAGATAGGGATTTTCCTATAGGCCATTCAGCCAGTAGTCAGAGAGTAGTAGCTTTTGAGCCTACTATAGGAGACATGGGTAGAGCACACAAAGTGTTCATAGTGGTTGATAATTGCTAGGCTAAGCACCAGGCTATAGTCATTGCGACTATAGACATGATTGAAGGTAGTAGTGTTTCTATCCTTTTTTATTCTGGAGCCACTGACTCTTTTATTTCACCTTAAATAGTGGAGTGATGTGGGCTAGTGGCAGCTAGGAAGGATGTTAGTTGGGATGTTGAGTTAGCCTCAAGAGCTAGGCTATCTATTAGTTCCTTGGTGAGAGGTTGCCAATTGTAGATTAGAGACTTTCCACCATAGTTGACCTTCATGTCACACCACTTGGATCCTATGATGTCATTCTTAGCATGGATTGGCTCTATTCCTATAGAGCCAAGATGGATTGTAGGTAGAAGATAGTGGAATGTTTAGATGATGAGGGGGGTGACCTCAGTTATTACAGGAGTTTAGTGACCTATATCTCTTCATATGATTTATACTATGTAGCTTAGGTGGTGCATGTGGAAGGGTTGTTAGTTATATGCTATCACTATTAGTGATAGAGAGGATGAGGTAGAGAAGGAGACTTCTCTTGATGACCACCCTATTCTATAGGATTTTTCAGATGTATTTCCTTCTTAGTTACCAGGTATGCCACCGCATAGGGTAGTGGAATTTCATATAGATCTTGTTCTAGGAGTAGAGCCAGTTTCTAGAGCACCCTATAGGATGACTACACATGAGCTCAACGAGATCAAAATTTAGTTAGAGGAGCTCTTGGAGAAAGGGCACATTCATCCTAGTGTGTCTCCATGGGGTGCATCTATCATCTTTGTTAAGAAGAAGGATGGATCTCTTAGGTTGTGCATGGATTACCGACAGCTAAACAAGGTGACCATTAAGAATCGGTATCCCCTTCCTAGGATTGATGACTTATTTGATCAGCTTCAGGGAGCCCAAGTGTTCTTGAAGATAGATTTGAAGTCAGGATATCACCAGTTGAGGATCATGGATAGTGACATCCACAAGACTACTTTCCACACATGATATGGACATATGAGGTCACGGTGGTACCTTTTGGACTCACAAATGCTCCAGTTGTATTCATGAGTCTCATGAATGGAGTATTTCATTAATTTCTAGATAGATTTGTGGTGATATTTTTGGATGACATATTGATATACTTCCAAGACAAGCATGAGCACAAGGAGCATTTGAGGTAGGTTTTATAGTGCTTGAGAGATAATCAATTATACAATAGCTTGCTGAAGTGTGCATTTTTTAGGATAGAGGTTCACTACTTAGGTCATGTGATATTAGGAGATGGGATCTTAGTTGACCCCATCTAAGATTAGGGTGATTATGGACTGGATGGCACCTACTAGTTTGATAGAGGTTTGGAGCTTCACGGGCCTTGTAGGCTATTACAGACATTTTGTCAAGGGTTTTTCTAGAGTGGCCCATCCCATCACTTCCCTTCAGAGGAAAGGGAAGAAGTTTGAGTGGATAGAGAGGTGTGAGAGAGCTTTTTAGGAGCTCAAGAGAGCATTTACTAGTGCACTTATACTTGCGATACCTGATCCTTTAGCAGATTTTGTTTTATAAATAGATGCATCTTTAGATGGGATTGGGGTAGTACTGATGTAGGATGGTCAGGCTATTTCCTATGAGTCCAAAAATCTCAAGACTCATGAGCTTAATTATCCTACCCATGAACTTGGGTTAGTAGTAGTGGTGCATGCTTTGATGAGATGGTGACATTTTTTATTAGGCCATATATTTGAGCTTCATTTAGATCATCAAAGTCTCCAGTATATATTCATTCAGCCAAACCTCAATGCTAGATAGAGGAGATCGATGGAGTTCCTATGCGAGTATGACTTTGATGTTCACTACATCAAGGGTAAGGAGAATGTGGTAGCAGATGCCTTGAGTAGGAGACATCATGAGCTCTTAGCTATGACTACTAGTATAGATTTGAGAGGGTGCATACTATAGCATTTACATAAGGATGCCTTTTATTTAGAGGTTAGATAAATGGTTCAGGATCAGATACCCCTAGAGGGGAAGTTTACAAATTATACCCTTGAGTCTGATGGCCTTCTTCATCATAGAGGATGCATTTATGTACCCTCTTCTAGTGGGTTGTAGGATTTCATCATCCTTGAGGCTCATAGAGCTCCTTATGCAGCGCACCCCAGAGTTAAGAAGTTACATGCAAATTTGAGATAGCTTTATCACTGGTCGGGTTTGAGGACACACATTGCAGAGATAGTGGCTAGATGCTTAGAGTGTCAGTGGGTTAAGGTGGAGCACCGTCATCCAGGAGGACTTCTACAGTCTCATGAGATTCCAAAGTGGAAGTGGGACATTGTATCCATGGATTTTATAGTTGGTCTTCCTATGTCATCTTGTCACCATGATGCCATTATGGTGATAGTGGATAGGTTGACTAAGGTAGCCCACTTCTCACCCATACGTACTACTTTTATAGCACCTACAGTGGCACAAGTATTTTTTAGGGATATTGTTAGACTTGATGGCATTCCATGCATGATCATATTAGATAGGGACTCACTCTTTACTTCATCTTTTTGGAGAGAGCTATAGACAACTTTGGGCACCAGACTCAATTTTAGCATAGCATATCACCTGAAGATAGATGGTTAGACTGAGAGGCTTAATTAGGTGTTAGAGGACATGCTACACATGTATGTGATGGATCATCAGGTTAGGTGGGAGGAGTACCTACATTTAGTTGAGTTTTCTTATAATAATGGGCATCATTCATCTTTGGGTATGTCTCCATATCAGGCCTTGTATGGCAGATCTTGTAGGACATGATTGAGCTGGGACAAGATAGAGGATAGAGTTTCCATTGGTCCAGAGTTGGTCAGATAGATGGAGTAGCAGGTAGATCTAATCAAGAAGCATCTTAGAGAGGCCTAGGATTGACAGAAGAAGTATACAGATGTTGGGAGGATTGATAGAGAGTATATGCTAGATGACAGAGTCTTTTTGAGAGTATGATCGCATAGGAGCCCAATCCATTTTGGAAAGGGATCTAAGTTGGCCCCTTGATTTTTCAAACCTTTTGAGATTTTGGAGAGGACAGGCCTAGTAGCATACCATTTAGCTTTTCCACCTATCCTATCATGCATCCATGATGTCTTTCATGTGTCTATTTTGAGAAAATATATATATATGATGAGTCTCATATTATTGATTGGGATGCCTTATAGGTGGAGTTGGATGGATAGCTGGCTTTGGAGCCAATACATATTCTAGCTCATAGGACCTTGGTCCTTTGAGGTCGAGAGCTAGACCAGTTTAGGGTCTAGTGGGATTGCTATGATGAGGTCACAAACTCATGGGAGGACACAACATAGATGAGAGATCAATACCCCCATCTTTCTAATGATCTCGAGAAGGAAGTTCATGCCTAGGGGGGGAGGATGTGAGGTCCTATCCTGACCCATCCTAGCTTGACATTTATTTTGACATTTGATTCATCAGGATGATACCCTGAGTATAGACATTTGACCTATTTTAGATTACATATGCTATCATTGGATCTTATGAGATGTTTGTTATAGATTTTTATAATGATCACGTTAGTTGTACTTTTGTATATACTCATTTTGGTTCCATGATTATCTATGAAATATGAATTCTACATTCTGCATTTGCTATGTCATCTTTCAATATAATGAATATTGGTGGAATCATGGTTCTATGATAAGTTTAGGATTACATGCTTATGTGGATTATGTAATGTTTCATGAAATGCAGTTATATATATTTGTCAAGTTTAGATGTTATTACTTCATGTTTCGAAAAGATTATTAATGCAAAAATTTTATGGTGTACTGACATCGAAATTGAGTGTAGGAACATGGCCATGGTTGTAAGTTGGGAAAACAAGAAAGGATCTAAGTGAAATCAATTTGAAACCAAGGTTGACTTTAAGAAGAGAATGACCTCATCGTATCATAATTTTATTCGTAAATGTGATGCTTGTGTGTATGTGGTTGACAATGTTTGTAAATGTATGTTTGTAAGTAATTTTTATTTTTGTGAAAATATATAAATGTATTTGTCCACCTAGCATGCCAAATGTGTTTGTGATGTGTGCTTTAGTGAGGTGTCACTTGACACCTTGGTAATGATGTGGCATGCTTGAGTGGAATAAGGACCCCACCCTCTCCTTACTTGGTTTTGAGTATTCCTAAGCTAGGTAGGTGGTTTAAGGAACCAAGATTTATGAAACCAATACTCCATTCTCGGATGTATGATTAACTGAGCTTTTTGAGAGGTTATGTGGAGTCCCAAGGTGTGGTTTAGTTTAGATTTTGGTTCCCCAAGGCTAGTACTTGGGTTAGGGGTCTTATTTCTTCTATTTCCACTTTCCTAGGCCACCTTTTTGCCTCTCCAAATGAGCTATTTTTTATATGAACAAAAATAGAAATGCTATCTAGGATGTCTCTCATTTCCATATGTTGAAATTCACTCCAAAATTTAGGTAAGGGCAAGTGTCACTTTGTCTAAGATCTAGAAACCTAATTATCTTGGGAAGTGAGATGTGAGAAGAATGTTGGAATGAATTTAAGGGAGAAAGACTTTGGGAAAGCACACACTTGTTCATGTTTGTCTATGTTAGATTTGGAGAGAGTGAGAGGTGATCTAGAGAGGTTTGGACTAGTAGATTTGAGAAGGATAGCAAGCTTGGAGTCAAGAGGAGCTCATCTTCAATTCTTCATTTAGCCTTGGCTTAGGAGGAGGTTGCTGGTTTTCTATCTTGTGATTATTTTGTATATGCTTTGGAAGAAATGTACTATGTGAAATTTGTGAATTGTATTACCTTGTGTGAATCTTATATTTGTTTGGTTTCATTTTGAGATTTTGCTTTCAAAATTGTTTGTTTTATTGAATTTGCTTCATGTTTATGGGTGTGCAAGTTCACTCCTCATCCTTGGGAGGATTTGAGAACTTGGGTGAAGGGCCTAGTTGGGATTTCCTTATGTATGAGAACATGGTTGTATGGCCATGAGAGCTTTCTTATGTTTGTTTTGGGGGCCATAAGGGTATTGTTGTTGCTCATGGATTTGAGCTGTTTGGTTGGAAGGGCCTTGTGAAGGCTTGTAATACATGATAAAATGTTATTTTTCTATAATTTAGGTGTCTCCATAGGAGAAGATTCCACCTTCACCCATTCTATGGATTCTATATTTAGATTCCTTTGTACAAACTTGGGAAGGGAGTAAAATGTGAAAATCTATGTTCTAATTTGTGTTTGAATGTTTATGCTTGTGTTGTATGAGTGTAACCCATCCTTGTCTTGTTTCCCCAAGCTCATGGGTTGCCATGTAATGGCCTAGGCTGGGAGGTGAGCCTCCATGGCCATGCGAAGAAAGTCTTGTGTTTGCAGGTTTGGTTTCTTGGCTTGAAGAAGTAGTCCAAGTTTGAAGGTTAAAGTTAAAGATGGAAATTTTAAAAGACTATTCTAGGGTGTATCTGGTTGAGAGATCTTGCTCTATACATTTGTTTTTCAATAACAAAGAAACTATAATAATTTAAGAGCTGGAATAAGACTGGTTGATTTAGTAGTTTCTACATTGTCATAGTAATTATATTTTCTGTCTTAAAATCCTAGTTTCTGTAACTATTAATTGAATTTTAAATTCAATTCTCTACTAAATTGCTATGTGGAATAGCTATGATCTAGGATAGTCAAATTAATTTATTTTTGCCTAGAAAATTGTTGAATATCCTGTATCTGAAAATTATTTATTTAAATCATTTTTCTAGCATGATGTAATATGAATTACTTATGAATAGGAAGTTTAGATTAGTTCTTTTTAATAGACTCTTTAAAAGCTATAATTTTATGAATGTTGTATTGCACAATTAAAATTTGTTAAATATTAATGACTGTTAATACTGTCTTAGATTTCTTCCATTAGAAAATGTCTTATGTTCAAGCATTGAGTGCATGGAATTTACAGTTGAACTTGTTAATAGGATTTGTAAAACAATTTACTTTACAACTGGTTAGAATTTAAAAAGTTTACATTTCTGGGTATATGATAGTCTATCTACCAAGTTTATAAATCTAGTACCTGAATGTATAAATACTAAAATAGAAATTGTGTACAGATTTTAATTTTAGATTTGAGAATAAAACTCAGTTGTATAAATGTATGAATAAAATAAGACTAAAACTTGAAATTGTGAAAGAAAATAATACATCTAAAGTTGTAAAATTATTTTATATGTATTCCTTGAAGAATTATTATGAACAGATTTTGTTGCTTTCCTAGATCTGATGTATATATGGAACTATGTTTTTTAACCCATTTGGTTATATATATATATATATATATATATATATATATATATATATATATATATATATATATATATATATATATATATATATATATATATATATATATATATATATATATATATATATATATATATATATATAGACACACACACACACACACACACACATCTATATGTGTGTGTGTGTGTGTGGCTATATATATATATATATATATATATATATATATATATATATATATATATATATATATATATATATATATATATATCTGTGTGTGTTTGTGTGTATTCATAACTAGAAATCAATTTCCTAACATTAACTAAATTTTTTTGTTCTTGTTCATTTTATAACAGATTGGATATGTTATATTTGTATATATAAGATTTATATATGTTATATTATGCATAATAATATGTATAATATTAAATATATAGTTATATATCAAACTTTACAAAAAAAAAGGGCATTAATTAAACTATGCAAAACATTATAAATTATACATTGAATAATGCATAAAATATAACATATATTATAACATAATACATATATGTTATAATGAAATAACCAATAAAAATGTATATAATATAATATTAAATATTTTATGCTATACAATTAAATATTGTATATTATATAATATTTAATATTATAATATATCATAATATATATAATATAATATTAAATATTATATACTATATAATAAAATATTGTATATTATATAATATTTAATATTATAATATATATCATAATTTATTTTTTAAAATAATAATAAAAAAATTAAAAAAGAAATACATTGGGGCTCAGCTCTGCTGAAACCCCCTCCTCTGTGCCCTAACACGTGCAGCGCCACAAGCAGAGGAACTATGCTCCTCACACCTGCGGGTGTGGAAGCATAGGCCCCCATCACCTATTAGTGCTGGCAGCAGGGGATCAAGGCCTACCGACCACCACTAATTGGTCGTGGAGGAGCTGTGCTCCCACACCCACGGGTGTGTGGAGCTCAGACTCTCCATAGGCAGGTAATGGGGAGCAAAACCCCTATTTCCTTTCAAAAATATATATATTTATTCTTAAACTTTGTTATTGCTACAAACAAGTAAAATGGTAATGTCGTTACTAATTTGACAAATAGGAAATAAGGGTTTTCCCTTTCCTTCATTATTATCCTGCAAATTCATGAATCCAACCCATATTTGCTTAGATAAAAAATAAAAATAAAAAAACTCAGCATGCCATACTGCTATAAATTAATAAAAGAGATAGAAATGTACATACAAAAGAGAATGTTTAAAGAACTGGAAACATATCAGCTAGTAATACCCAGATTGAAGAGTGATTAGGTATGCTATTGGGATTGGATTAGAGAGATACTCATATGTGGTAAGAGATCTCTTGCTAATCCATTCCCTCATACTCTGTTGAGAGATCTCATGAATCTCTGCAAGCATAAAAGAAAAATGAAAACAGCTACTTTCTACTCCTTCAAACCCTGCAAGAACAAAAAAATAAAACATAGAAAATAATGGCTTTTAGGGTTTCAACATGTTTTAATAAGGGCCCAAACCCTAATTTTGAATTAGGGTTTGGTTGGCCCTTTTATCTATGCTATCTTTAATGGTGTGTAGATTTTATTTATTAATAATGTTAAAAAGATAGCTTTAGCATTTCCTTTTATAAATGCATAAGTTGAGATTTTTATCGAACTAAAATAATAATTATTTTTTTGTCTTTATAAGTAAGTGGTAAATAATTAGTAAATGTTGAATCAGTTTTATTGGTTAGCAGTTAATAATTTATAAGGATATGAATTAAGTTTTTCTTTTGGAAAGGCTTAGTTAATGCTGTCAATAAAATTTTATTATGGGTTTCTTTTAAATTTTAATGTGATGGTTTAGTAAGTTGTAAAAAAAATTATAAGATAGGAATGGTGAAAGGATTTTATTTATTTATTTTATTATGATTAATCAAGAGAAACTATTGTAAGGGTAGTTTTATAATTGTTCTTAATTACTTTTGAGGTTAAATTTTCAATAATCTATATTTTAAATTCTTCACAAATTTAATATGAGAAAATTAAAGAAATGTTATTTCAATGAAATAATTAACATTATAAACCTTAGTATTAATGAAATAGTTACTCTTAAAGATGTATAATCAAGAGAAGAAAATTTAGTTTATTAGTATTTCTAGCTAAGGATAATATTTGTTTTTTTATTTCTAAATACTTTTCCTTTAGTGGATTAAAATCACTCCTTAAAAATACTTAGGGATAGAGCATGCTATCTTAAACAAACTCAAAATTTAGGGGCAAGTTTATTTTCCCCTTAAAACTTTTACTATCCCCTTGTCACCTAATGACTATTGTTGTGTAAGGGACGGAGGCATGCCATCACTTGCTTTATGATCCCTTATGTGTCATTGAGTGACCCACCCAAGCGAGATTACAATCCCAAAGCTTCACATCAGAGGGCTTTTGTGTAACCTAGTAGTCCTAGGTGTATGTTATAGTTTGTTCAAAAAAAAAATTGTTGTTGTGTCTTTGCCCGATTATTTTGGGCATTGCACTTTTGCAGGAAGTCAAGAGATGGAAGATTGAAGGGAAAACAATTGAAGGCTATTTGAAGGGTTTGGAATGCATTGATGGGAATCCTAGTCATGACCCAAATGAGCTAGCATGGAGTTTGGAGGAGACTTTAAATCTTGTACTATGCAGAAAAGAAATTGATGCAAAATTTAAGATTTTCAAAGACAACCATGTTGGTCTCTAGGAAGAGATATCTCATAGATTAAAATTCAATAAAAATAGTGATAAAACCCGAAGGGCCTCTTTAGAGAAATGGGATGGAATACTTCAACAATACGGTGCAAGCAAGAATAAGGGTGAGCCAATTCAAGGATACTTGAGAATTGTGAAAACCATTGTGGAAAAAGATCGAAGTGTCCTAATAAATTTTGGGACTATAAGCAGGAGAGTTTTTATTTATGAAATAGAAACAACTGTGAGTATTAAGGAATCCATCAAATGGACATTTGGATTAGAAACACCTTTCTTGTTGGATGATGAGAAAGGAAATGATCAACCAAGACATAGTGGCATGCCTTCGAATATAATCTACAACATTTGCCTTTCAAGAGGACCATGGAATTAATACATGGTTTAGATATACAGTTGATCATGGTTATAAGATATATGCATGGGATTTTGGTAAGCCCATTTTAGCCCAATTGTAGCTAATTTTTCCCAGCTCTGTGAATCTTTTTATTTTTCTTCATCTATTTATTTTTAACCACATATTATGATAGATAGTATTATCTTTGGGAGACAGGAAATGAGCTGAGTGGATCTGGTATTGGAGAAAGAGTTGATGCTAATTTGTATGCTTCTGATATAATCAAGCTTAGTAAAATTTTGAAAGAAATCTACAATCATTCTCATGAAAAACCTTTGTTGGTAGCACCTGATGGATTCTTTGATCCATCTTGGTTTCAAGCGATGCTTCAAGAGATAGGGCCAAATGTTCTCAATGCTATTACATGACATATATACAATCTTGGAGTAGGGTAGATAAGATTGGCAAACACTCTTAATATTTTCTTCTAATCTCATTTGCAAGTTTGGGTTAAGTAATGATATTTCTGCGCTGGTCAGGTGTGTTCAAGAATTTGGCAATGAAGATATTGGATCCATCAGTTCTTAACAAAGAAGTTACAAAGTTTAGAATAATGCAAGACATTGTGCATAAATATGGGCCTTGGTCAAGTTCTTGGGTTGGGGAAGCAGGTGGAGCCTTTAACGATGGACAACATCTTATTTCAGATGCTTTCATAAATAGCTTTTGGTAAGATTCCTAATCATCACTTAGTCTGCACTTGGAAATATAAATACCTTAAGAGAGCTCTGAAACATTACTGTATCAGGTAAAAAAATTGATATCTATAGAAAAATAATCTTTAATTTAGGTAGTCTTCTTTTATTAACCTCTTTCTCTCCTCTTTGTGTTAGTTTACTTACTTGACAACACTCTTACTATTTTACTTCTTGGCCAAGATTATAAATCCTCAATAAGGGAACTTGCAAAATCATTTATGAAATTTGTTATGAACAAGTACTTAGATCAGCTTGGCATGTTTGCCACATTTGATACTAAAGTCTATTGCAGGCAAATCCTGATAGGTGGTAATTATGCACTTCTGAATGCCACTACTTTTGAACCAAATCCTGATTATTACAGGTTAGTAGTGCAAATTATAATCTATATTAAACTTTCTACATTGTACTCCAATCTAGTTTATCAGCAATTTCAAGCATCATTAAAGAACTTGGATCATTTTTGGAAACTACTAAAATTATCATCTAGACCAAAACATAACAAAAGCTTCAAGCTATTAACTTTTTTTGTTTTTTATGATCCAGTGCTCTTCTTTGGGATCGGTTGATGGGAAGAACTATCCTTTCTACTAATTTTATAGGACCAACATATTTGTGTTCATATGCTCATTGTGCCAAGAGTGATGTAAGTAGATACAATATTTTTTTTTTTTAGGTTAGCCTTATAATGGGAATGTATTACCTTTTCTTTTCACTCTTGGATATACTTGCAATTTTATGACCTATAGTTTGTTTAAATACTAGTTTAATTCCCTCTAGTGTTTGTGAGAAAAAAATAAAAAATTTTAAGACTAACAACAGTAGTATGCACTTGCATTTGTAGAAAATAGAACTTTAAAGCTAGGAAATATTTAGCTACCATCACTAGTAAATTAATGTGTGTGGTGAACTATACATTTATGGCTTGTGCAGTTTCTGTATCTCACTAATATTTTCCATTCTCTAGACTAGCATAACTTTGTTATTGATCAATCTCAATGGCGATATAGGTATTAGAATCTTCAGATGAAGCTCCAAATGTGCAATTCTTTTACAATAGTAGATTCGAGGCAGAAAGCTATGTTTTTTCTGGTTCCACAAATTTGGATCAAAATCAACAATGCATTGATAGTGAAGGAAATCCAAGCATACATCCAAAGGGAAAAAATGAACCTGCAGTGGAGTGTTCAAAACCCAAGCATTCTAGGATCAGGTGGAGTTTGAATGAGACCACTGATCTTGTCAAGTACAGGGAAAAAATAGATGAAATGTTCAAGTCTGGAAAATGGTTAGAAGTGTATCTTTGGGAAAGGATAGCTTCCAAATTGAATTCCATATACACATTTCACAAAAATGGTTTAACAACAAAGTGTGTTGTCAAAAGTGGAACAAATTTTTGTAGGAAGTCAAGAGATGAAAGATTGAAGAGCAAACAATTAAAGGCTATTTGAAGGGTCTAGAATGCATTGATGGGAATCCCATTCATGACCCAAATGAGCTAGCATGGAGTTTAGAGGAGACCCTAAATCTTGTACTATGCAAAAAATAAATTGATGCAAAATTCAAGATTTTCAAAGACAACCATGCTGGTCTTTGTGAAGAGATATCTTGCAGATTGAAATTTGATAACAATAGTGATAAAACCCCAAGGGCCTATTTAGAGAAATGGGATGGAATACTTCAACAATACAGTGCAAGTGAGAATAAGGGTGAGCCAATTCGAGGATACTTGAGAATTGTGAAAACCATTGTGGAAAAAGATCGGACTGTCCTAATAAATTTTGGGATTATAAGCAGGACAATTTTTATTTATGAAACAACAACAACTGAGAGTATTAAGGAAGCCATCAAATGGACATTTGGATTAGAGACACCTTTCTTGTTGGATGATGAGAAAGGAAATGATCAACCAATACACAGTGGCATGCCTTTGAATATAATCTACAACATTCACCTTTCAAGAGTACCATGGAAATTAATACATGGTTTAGATATTTTTGTTTCATTAAATGATATTTTTTATGTTGCTATTTATGAATCTGTGGATGGCTACTTATTATTTTCATCAGAATTTTTGAACCTTTTCATATAATGTCTAGAACAGTCTAAATTCATTAAAAAAAATAAAAATCATATACACATTGTATTTCACAAACCAATATTGGTTTCATATAACATGACAACATCAGGGGGAAACCATATAAACCTTTTTATTTCACAACCAATGTTGGTTTCAAATAACATGAGAATATTAGGTAAAATTGTAAATACATGACTCATATAAGCTATTTTCACTTGACATATAAAAGTTAGCATGCAACACATCTTAAATAAAATAAATAAAATGATACACTTCCAACAATTAAATTACACCTGTGTACCTGCTGGGTGAACCCACAATAGTGAATTACACTTTTTTGCCTGAACGGATACTGAACTCTACATTTTGAAAAAACCTTTCAAGTTCGAATGCATATTATCGTTAAACCATTTGGAATCAGAAGATGAAGTAAATTAGAGTCTTTTAGTATTTTCTATCTAGATTCTAAATATATATATATATATATATTTTTTGAATTGATTTATTAGTTTTTTCTTTCTCCCACAAAAACTGGTATGTTGCTGAAAATATCATTTTCAAAGAGTTACATTGTTTTCATAGAACATAACTTTTTTTTCTAAAATAGATATCAATGTGATTCTTTAAAATTTAGTTTTTTAACATCCATATGGAGGGAATGCAATTGATTTGATGACATTATCATGATTATTTCACATTTTATTAATGTTTGAAGTTGACTAAACCGTAATTTTTACATACCTTGACTACATAGCGTATAACTTGTGTATTTGTCCAATTTCATTTTTTATTTTTTTTTGATAGAAAGAGAACTTCAATACCTAGGGCATAGATATTTTTTAGAAAAAAAATTCTCTAATTTACTATTTTTCCATAAGCGTCAAACATAGAGGTAGACATACTCTCAAATATCTATGTTTAGTAAAACTAAAAATACAAAGTCATAATAAAATTAATATATATTAATATTATAATCATTGGAAATATTTTTCTAACAAGTACCTTATTACATAGATAGGTTTTTCAAATGGATTCATTTGATTTTCCAAAAGATAAAGTA
Source organism: Chamaecyparis obtusa (assembly GCA_027943335.1). NCBI lineage: Eukaryota > Viridiplantae > Streptophyta > Pinopsida > Cupressales > Cupressaceae > Chamaecyparis > Chamaecyparis obtusa. The sequence continues at coordinate 15,643 of BSBK01008995.1, forward strand.
AAAGTGATTTTTTGTCAGCATTTTAATAGGTGAGAAGGAGACTCCATTGTAGGTATGAATGAGGAGTATAGATGTTATATGAATATTTTTTTTATCTAAGAGGATTTGAGATAACTATTTGTAATTAATCCTTCAAATGGAACCTCTCACGGCTTAAAAAATTATATTTTATTAAAAATTTGTTATTTCAGCAAAAATTAGCATGTCTAAAAAAGTGTAACCCACTATTGTGGGGTCACCCTGCCATTACATCCAAAGTAGTCTTCTTCTGTGCTTTTACAACTCTATCTCCACGGAATGTCTAGCAAAATTCCTATATGAAAGATCTCAAAATTTTCAATACAGTATAGCATACCAAAAAACATACTGAAGATGAAACCTAGCCAAACTCCCATATCCTCTTACAAAACTCATAAATGTGCATGTTACTAATGAGAATTTGGAAATGTAATGAACTACAACATGTATAGTCATCCAGAAGTCTAGTAGTACATATAATTAATATTATGTTCTTTTACAAACCTATCCATCACCATATATCTTATCATTTTTTTAAAGAAAATTCATGCTTACAAATATTAATGCAAGATAGATGTCAATAATTACTCAAATATACAAACATCCAAACCTCATTTACAACTCAAACTAATCCAAAAAATACCTGAGCTTGTAATAAGAAACAAACATTACATCAAGACTTAACATGTATGCTCCTCTACTAGTTTAAAGGTCACATATTATTGTTAAGGTTGCGTCTGTTCCTGGTCATATACAACACATTTCATATTAGTCACAAAGATGTTTTGCATTACCCATGTGCATTGTGCATGCACACACATGTATACAAAGAAACATACATATATCTATGGTAGGTGTGTGTGTGCACAATAGATGGCAATAAATACTCAACTATATAGACATCCAAACCTCATTTACAAATTAGAATAAAGAAAATACATGTTTAACAAGTTTAACTTGTTACATGTAGTGTAACAAGTTTTGTTTTGAGTTGAGATGTCTATAAGTGCACATCCTTGAACTAGAATATATATCACTTGAACCTTCAAATGTCCTCTCTTTCACAAGAGTAAGTAGATTAATCTAATTTTATGCAATTCAATCCTCTGCCTTGTTGTATGAGTTAAATTTTTAAATCAATAAAGATCTTGTCTTTCCTCCCCATCTTGAGGTCTTGAATTGTTGTTTTATTGTAAATTTGTGTTGAGTTGCTTGGCTTCATAATCCTTAACTAGATTCTCATACCTTGACCTATTCAAAAGGTATCGAAGCAAACTGCACTCTAGTGATGTGTGAACACCAGTGTTTATCATTTAGGATCCATGAAGCCCAATCTCCATATAGTCATAGATTTCTAAAACCCACAACTGACAATGTTGCCCAAAGCTTTGTTGGAAGATACCAAAGTTGAGATCATTGGAAACATTCAGCATAGATGACTATCTAGAATTGTACACCCTTCCAAGTCTTATAGAGTTGACTTCTCTATAAAAATTTAAACTAGAAAAATGCCACAAATTGGACCAGGTGAGGTTTAGACCGATTGACATCATTGGAGAAGTTGTAAATGCATGTTTGAGGCTATGTATAGTTAGTGTGAAGCACTATGAGAGATTGAAGTTGGTGGCTATCTTGGAAAATAATATACCAGATGACAGCCAATAACATACCAGTTGTTGAACCATTCATCGATAGATAGTACAAAATAGTTGAATTACAAATACAAAAGTTTATTTATTATTATGAGGCATGTGATTTTGTGCCTATGCAAAAATGGCCAAGGGAAGTGGTTCATGTGGACTCGCTAAAAATTTATCTTTTTGGTCAATTTTTTTTTTATTCAGAGGCTTCAAATCGAGTTCATAAATTATGTTTATCCCAACATATTCTTCCATCTATATGTGGATAGAGGCAGTCATTTTCGTAGTGAATTGGCTAATGGAAAATGGTTTAGACTGGCCACAATCAACCAATAAATTTTTTTGGCATTTTGCAAAGTTAGTATTGCAAGGTGTTTCTGGATTCAATTCCATGATTCATTGTGATGATAGATCAGAGAGTCATGTCATTAACAGACTAAACCAAACCAAATTAAACAATAGTCATAGACAGGGTGGTTAAATAGAAGAGGGTCGTCGATTGAGTCCAACTATAGGAGGCCCTAGAGTTAGAGGTTGGATCTGGAGATTCCTCCAATGAGGAGATTAATGTGGCCTTCATTCCCCAATTGGATTCACCACATAAACCATGAGTATGGTGGGTCAATCCTGGTCCTCTAGCCAACACCTTAGCTAGCATAGAAATCCATGTTCAAGAATCTAGCAGTTTAGTTTAGTTACATTCAACAACGAATAGATAGTACACATCCTAGCACCAATCTTAGCTCTTAATGAAGCTTACATTAAATAGGGGCATTGTCACATATAAATAGAACAATAGCCCAATTATTATGAAATTTAGGACTAATATAGTCCAAGAAACCCTAGCAGTGACAATTCGATGTGGACAGAGAATAGGAAAGCTGCATGAGTCATAAATAGAGCCACTCTTATGGACTACCACATAAATGATTTGATTTCCATGTGAGCTTCTACCTTGTATAATTATCTTAGCCATGTCAGCAAGCCAAGAGGAGAGGGGGCAGGGGGCAAGGGGCACCATTCTATGCAGATGCAGGAATTTGACTCTAAAATTGAAACTAGCAAATCTAAAGCTAAAATGATGTCCCAAAACCAACAAATCTAAATAATCACTTTCCTCAAATGTAATTAATGAAATCTCCATTATTAAATTCAAGAGCACATTATATAAAAAGCTACAACAATATCTATACCTCAAAACACCACTCAAACGAGATCACTAGAAAATTAGTCAAGAGCTTCCCTATGTAGTTTGACAACAAGCAGCTTCACCTCCTGCACAATGTGCACCTCCCACCCATCCTTCAATCTACCACACAAAACTGCTTTATCACCAAATCAATCTCCTCCTTAAGAAAAAAAAAAACACTTTCTACACAATCCTCCCTAAATCTCTTCACAACCCTCTTCCCCAACTCCTAGGAGAAATGGGGTGCCTGGAAGTGTATATTTTAACCTTAGTTACCATTTTCTAAGAACTTTAGAAATTTCAAGATGAAAACTAGTCAAATCCTCTTTACAAATCATGTCCATAGAAGTCACTGAAGATCAAGCCACTCAATAAATGTTTTGTGGTGTGAAAACCTAACCAGATGAACCCAAATGAAGGACATCAATGCAGTCTATGAAAGTTATTCTAAAACCACCTAATTTTTCTCCTGAAAATCTTCTTCCCGCCACCCTCCTCCAGCCTTCCTCTGCCCAAACAAAATGAAAATGCATGATAAAGTTAAAATTGCAGTTTTTCCTAAGTTTTAAGTTAAGACAAATATATTAGTTTTCATTTTTATTTATAAAATTAAAATAATAAATTAATTATTTAAGATGAAATTTTAATTTCATCTTTAAAAAATGTCTTAAAATACTCCTATGTGTAGTAGTGCGAGTCATTGTTAAGATAGTGTAAAGAAAAGTGTAGTTAGTTAAAGAATTGTAGTTTGATGAAATAGAAATCTATATGTAGACTAAATTAAGAAGTCAAATGTATGATAAAGTATCAAATGTGATGAATTCAAAGGACTTCCTTATATATCAATCATTGAGGACTAGGGAAGGCAAATGCTTTTGTATAGAGAAAATAATGTTGGAAATTTGGCTAATGTGGATGCATAGATGTTTTCATTATGGAATCATATGATCTCTATTGAGAGTGTAGAATCTAGAATGCAAGTATGCAAAGTTGAAGGAAGAAATTGTCTAAGTTTGGATACAGTGATCTTGACAGAGCACCCGATGAAGATTTAGTTGGTGATGTCCACTGAAGCAATTTTTTTGTTTGTGCAGTTAACTAAAGCTTCTATAGAGTATGAGGACACCCCATCTCAGTGCACATAAAGTTTGGAGTAGTACACACAAATTTATTCAAAGTTTACCGAAGATAGTTTTGCAGACAGAGCAGTTTTGGAGATAGTTTTAGCGAAAGAGTTAAGGGATTATTTTTGCTTGTCAAAATAATGACCTAACATTATGAAGGGATGACATCCTAGATGTTTAATCTTGGATAAAGATTTTGGAAGCTTTCCATGTAAATTTATTAGCTTTAATAACTCATATATTAGGCATACTTGAAATGTAATGAAATATGAAAGTGATATGTAAAAAGAAAGAAAAGATAACTTTTGATAGTTGTTTATTGTGATAGCAGAAAAGGCTATTGATGTGAAGTTGTAAGTAGTACCATATTATAGTCAGAAACATTTTTGTATTACCTATTTGGGTAGTGAGCTCAGCTGGTGATCAGGTTTTGTAATCTGACTCCTAACAGGGTTAAGGCTTCTAACAAGGCCTAAAGTCCTTTAACCAGGACAGATCTACTATATATTGTAAATTGACTCCTAATAGGTTCCAATATCCCTAATAGGATACTTTTGATTAGTGATCTTTGTGGGCACCATACCCACCAGGGTTTTCCCTTGGCTAGGGTTTCCTCGAGAACATATTGTGTTATGAGTTCTTTCTATTTACTGCTATGTTTGTTAATCAGCTTGATAATCTTTATATGCACTAAAGTAATCTATTATATCCATAAGTGGGCAAAAGAAAAAGTTTTTGAAATATTGATTCACCCCCCCCCCCTCTTAGTATTTCCTATTTCTAACAATTGGTATCAGAGTGCAGTTACTCGGAGAAGGAACATTCAAGGAAAGCTTAGCAGCTTGAGTAAGATCTCTATGGATATGGATCAACTTCAGAAGAATCTTGAAGAATCTCTTGAATATATTGATATGCTTATTGATGAAAGAAACTCCTTAAGAAGAAAATATGAAGATGCAAAGAATGCTATTGAAAAATTAAAAGGTAAGATTGAAGATCTGAAATCTGAAAAGAAATCTGATATGCTTGTTGAAGATTGTGATGAATTAGAAAAAGAAAATGAGATCCTTAAGCATGAGTTGAAGATAGTAAATCTAAAGCTTAGTATGAAAGATGGAAATTTGAGATCTGATAATGAAAAATTGAAAATTGAGAATGAACATTTGAGGTCAAGACTTGAAAAGGAAACATCCAAATATGAAAAAGTAAAAATGTAGTATGTGGAACTTGAGAAGTATAATAAAATTATGAAAGAACCATTTTTTGATAGGACTAGATTTGGATATAGTATGTTTAGAACAAACCATGAAAGTAAGAAGCCAAATCTAAAGACATCTGAAAGTGTGGAGGAAATAAAGCTAGATGAGAACACATTGGAAGATCCACCTAAAGAAGAACCACCTAGAAAGAAAGATGAATCAAAGCAAGAAGAATCAAAACAGGAAGAATCATCTAAAGGTATGAAAAGAGAATTCAAAGGTAGATGTTTTGCTTGTAATACTATTGGGCACATGAAAAGAGATTGCACAGGTAAGCAATTTAAATCTTTTAATGGACATTTTTATAATTGTCATAGTTTTGGACATAGAGCTAACGGATGAAGAAGACCTAAAGTAATTATGAATAATTATGATAGAATGATTAGGAATAATAACAATGCAGATAAGAAATCTATTGAAGAAATGAATCAAAGAAAAGTGGTAGTATGTTTTAGATGCAATAAAGTAGGACACATTGCTAGAAATTGCAGGTCACAGATTAACCAGTAAGGATAAAGATTTGGAAACAATGGAATCATCTATCAGATATGCAACAAGTTTAGACACTTGGCAAGATTTTGCAGAATGAACAATGGAGGTTATCATCATAACCCTAACCCTAGGAACAATGCAAGAAGGAATGAAAATGCAGGAAACAAAGAGAAAGGTTGTTGTAGCAATAAAGATGAAGTAGAATTTGACAAAGGCACAAATCAAGGAGGTATAGTCAGCACTAAAAGTAGTCAGGAAGGTAATGTAACTGATGGTAAGGATGAATCTTTACCTGACCCTTCTTTAAGTACTTAAATTATGTAAGTTTCTATAGTTTAGGACTTAGGATTAGTGTAGATTAGGAATTTGAATGAGTTAAGTTTTTCACAATTAGATATAGGTTTATTATGTTGTACTAATGCTATGGTTAAGTGCGCAAAAGAAAATATTGTTTTTTGCAAGGTCGCAGAAAGTTTTATGGTTGCAGGTTTGTAGAATCAGCTTTTTGAGGTTTTAGCGGCAAAATGAATGAATACGATGTCAGATCGAGTTAATGTGAAGTGTTATAAGGTTGAAATTAAAGTTATTATGTTTACAAAGTGATTGAAAATGGATTTGAAAGAAGAAAAGTGAGTTGAGGGTGATTTGAAGAAGTTTGGAAGCAATTTGCAGCGACGATCATACCGAAACCCTAGATTTGCAAAGTTGAGGTATTTCTTGATCTTTAATCCATTGATAAGATGGATATTTCTATGGTTCATAATGTTAAGGATAGGAATAGACCAAAGGTTAAGAAAGAACTAGTAGAACCAACTAAGATTGATGACAGTCTAGCATTATCATCCGTACCAGACGGAGTATTGCACATTGAGAATGTTAAAGGATATTTAGGTTGTAAGTTTGAAACTTTGGGAGATGCAGATTTTAGTGATGATTACAGGAAATTGTACAATCAAGACATGTCAGTTAAACCAGCTTATGAGCACCTAGAGAATAATGAAATTATCAAATATTCCATGAAGTATGAATTCAATGATGAGGAATGTACCAAGATCATTTTAAGTAGAATCCACAATGGGAAATTCTGGATGGAGGATAGAGTTATTGATATAACTGCCAACCTAATTCATGAAGTTACTGGATTATCAAAAGTTGGAGAGATTCCACTGAATGAAAAGAACATGAGAAAGATTGTTTTAGATAACACTGGATCTAGTTATAATGGTAGAGGAATTGTGATAAGTAAGATTAAGCAAGATGATGTTAGGTACCTTTGCAAGATCCTAACAACTAAATTTTGTGGTAGTTCAAGGGAATATGACATGGCTACAGGAATGATTCATGTAGCTTATCTTATGTGTATTGAGAAGAAACTAGTAGACCTATGTGAAATCTTGAAAATTTAGTTATTTGAGAACTTAGAAAAGATTAAGAAGGCTAAGTACACTCAATTTAGGTTTTCATCTCTAATAACCTATATGTTTTTCCATATTTTGAGAAGATTTCCTTACATAGTTGATTGGAGTGACAATGTGAACACAATGGAAAGAATAAACTCAGTTTACATGAAGCACCTTTTTGATAAAGTTAATGACAGTGTGAAGCTTGTATTGAAGACTTTTCAAAATATTGTTAAGAACAAATCAAGGATTCCCCAATCCTTAGTTGAAAAGCATAAAGATGACATTTTTTTTATGCTTGACACTAATTTCACCTACATTGAAGCAGTTGAGCCTAGAATGGAATTCATAGACCCTCTTGGCTATGAAATATCTGAAGCAGAAACAGTAGGATATGTGAATACATTATTAAAGTGTGAGTTGGATGGTCATGCAAATAGGTTTGGAACCTATGAAGAGAATTTCAACTCTACAATAAGTTTGAGAGAAAAGAAGCAATCTAGTAAGAGAGTTGAATCTACTATGAAGAAAATATTGAAAGAGTTTGGTATGTCAAGTCATGAGTTTGACATAGCTAAGAAGACTATAGAAGCCCTGAGGCAAAGTGAAAATCTTGTAATTCCACCTGAGACATCAAGTGCAGATCCTGTTGATCCTATTACAGTAAAGGTAAAAGTTGAAGTACCTGAAAAAGATGAAGGAGATAAATCTTTTTCTCCTATTCCTAGCAAAAGAGTAAAAGTGAGTGCAACATGACCCGGCAAGAGATAGAAAGTGGTTGTACCACCTATACCTAGAAATGTAGCAGTAATTAAAGATGATGATGTAGTTTCAGTCAAGAAGAAAACTTGGAAACCAAGAATTGAAAGAGTTAATGAAGATATATTGAAGCATGGAGGCTTCACTAAGTTGAATAAATTCTATGATCTATATGGATCATTTGATAGATTGAACTTTGAAAATGCAATGGTTACACACATGATTGTGGCAGATAAGAAACTTAGCACTATCCATGGTAAGATCCTAGAAGATTTGTATAACAGACTTGTGAATAGAAAATAGAGAGCACAAGAAGAGGACATAAAGATGAGAGAACATGTAATCAGACAGTTCTGTGAAGTTAAGGATGAAGATCATTTGAAGAGATTCTTGAAGTCTCTTGGAACTTTATTGAGAACTAAGAGAAGAATAATCCTTATAATGGGAGGCAAAAAGGAGGAAGTACAGAAAGAGATAGAGCAAGTAGTAATGCAAGTTATTGCAGATATAGTTGCAGAAAAGCATGTTGAATCAGACCCTCAGCAAAAGCAATAACAAGAACCGCATGCAGAGAAAGTTGGTATTGAAGAAGTCCCATCTTCTTCACATATCAATATTGGCAAAGAATCAATGGATATTGAAGGCACCAAAGTGACTCTAGAATCAGATGATGCAGTATTTCATGATCTAGGAAATATTGTTGACAATTTGGCTTTGGGAGAGCAAGAAAAGGTCACAGAATCAGAGAAGAATACAGAGGTAGAGGAAGCACCAACTGTATCAAAATCAGTTCTAGCAGAGTAGACAGTTAAAGGAAAACAAATTTTGACAGAGGCCACTACCTCTAGTGCACCTTCTATACCAGTTGAAGACATTAGTGCACCTAACAGTAAGAAGAGGCAAATTGGCTCAATGTTTGAAGACCTTGGAAAAGAAGTTGAAGATGATGATCAGCTTGAGTTCATTACATCTCTGAATAAAATTATTGGAAAGAATAAGAAGGTGAAAGACCTTGAAGGAAAAGTTAGAGTTTTGATAGAGAAACTTGAGAGTGTGATCAGCACTAAGGTGTCTAAATCAGATCCACTTGAGAAAGCTCAATCAGTAATAAAGTCTTTTGACTCTAAATTTTCTAACTTGAAGGATATTGCTAAAATAAAAGTTCAGGAAGACTTTGAAGAAAAAATGCAACAAAATTTAAGTGTAAATATTTGAAATGATATTGGTAGTTTAGATGTATGCATAAAGAATTTGAGGAGACATTTTGAGACAGGAAAGAATTTGTACATACAATGCACTAAATCAGAAATCCTAACAGTTGAAGAGGATAAGAAGATCAGAGAGAAGTTAGATGCTATTTCAGCTGAGACAAACACCTTGACAAGCCCTAATGTCAAAATAAGTTCTGTAGAGAAGAACATAAGGAAATTGAAAGATGAAATCAGAATGATAGCAGAGGAGAAGAATAGAAAGATGATTAGGGTTAACATCTTATGAGATCATGTCTCAATCAAGATATCAATTGTTGAAGATCAAATTGAGCAGTGTCTTTCAGCAAAGACATCATTTCAGAAGTTTAGCTTCAATTCCCTACAAGCTTGTCAGACAATAGCATACGAATTGAGTACTCTACTCAATGTTGCTAAATCCATCACGAAGATATGGGAGAAAGATTTTGAATCTTGGAAGTTAGAGTTTGGTGATTGTGTTGCAAGCCTACCAGCTTTGCAATAACTGATAATAAGGTATAAAGTTTTTGAAATTTTTGTACACCCTATCTTTGTCATTGTTGTCAAAGGGGGAGAGATAGAAAAAAATTGTATATATGTTGAGGAAGGATACTCATAGGGGGAGCTATTCTATGGAGTATGATATTCTGTACATATTGTATAACTTTTGGCCACAAAATTTTGTATAAGTGTTTTTTGAAGTTTTGTTTGCACACTTAGCCAATTTTCCCATATGTTGCCACCAATGACAAAGGGGGAGATTGTTGGAAATTTGGCTAATGTGGATGCATAGATGTTGTCATTATGGAAACATATGATCTCTATTGAGAGTTTAGAATTTGGAATGCAAGTATGCAAAGTTGAAGGAAGAAATTGTCTAAGTTTGGATACAGTGATCCTGACAGAGCACCTGATGAAGATTTAGTTGGAGACATCCAATGGAGTAATAAATTTTTTTGCGTAGTTAACTAAAGCTTCTATAGAGTATGAGGATACCCCATCTTAGTGCACATAAATTTTGGAGCAGTACGGACAAAGTTATTCAAAATTTACCGAAGACAGTTTTGCAAACATAGCAGTTTTGGAGACAGTTTTAGCGAAAGAGTTAAGGGATTATTTTTTCTTGTCAAAATAATGACCTAACATTATGAAGGGACAAAATCCTAGATGTTTACTCTTGGATAAATATTTTGGAATTCGACCATGTAAAGTTATTAGCTTTAATAACTCATATATTAGGCATACTTGAAATGTAATAAAATATGAAAGTGATATGTAAAAAGAAAGAAAAGATAACTTGCGATAGTTGTTTATTGTGATAGCAGAAAAGGCTATTGATGTGAAGTTATAAGAAATACAATATTACAGTCAGAAACATTTTTTTATTACCTTTTTGGGTAGTGAGCTCAGCTAGTGATCAGGTTTTGTAATCTAACTCCTAACAGGGTTAAGGCTTCTAACAAGGCCTATAGTCCTTTAACCAGGACAGATCTACTATATATTGTAAATTGACTCCTAACAGGGTCCAATATACCTAATGGGATACTTTTGATTAGTGATCTTTGTGGGTACCATCCCCACTGGGGTTTTCCCTTGGCCAGGGTTTCCTCAAGAACATATGATGTGTTATGAGTTCTTTCTATTTACTGCTATATTTGTTAATCAACTTGATAATCTTTATATGCACTAAAGTAATCCGTGATATCCATAAGTGGGAAAAAGAAAAAGTTTGTGAAATACTGATTCACCCCCCCCCCCTCTTAGTATTTCCTATTTCTAACAAATAACTCACATAATGTATCAACTCTATGACCCTGTAGTATAAAAAATGAGCTTCAACTTATTATCCTAAGTGTCAACTTTTATTTCATCTTTAAAAGTAGGATTGTACTGAATTACTTATGCATATTACAATGTCTAGATGGCCTGTACTCATGAAGTCAGGACTGGACATGATCCTCTTTTTCTCATGCATAGTGTTGCTTCAAAAATTCTCTCATTGAAACAAAATCTCCATAATCTGTATTACTAATTAATTTTTTTATATATAATGTAGTATTAATTAATATACAATATACATGTAAATTAATTAATAATAGAATAAAATAAAATTATTATTATTACATCTTACTAATATATTTAATATTTTCATTATTATTAATTACTAAATATATCAAATCAAATAGTAATAATATAAAGAGTTTTTCCATAAAATTTGGATATTATTTCATTTATTAATATTTTTATTTTATAATATGTTTAATATTTATTAAATAATGATATCTATTATTAATATATATTAAATATGTTATTTATGAATAAATTATATAATAAAATAAAAAATTGCATGATGTATACATTGTAATCTACTTTAATTAAGTGATGGAGTTATAAATCACTTAATTAAAGTTGAATCTTATATGAAAATTGGTTGACCTTGAGCATTTAGAGTTCACTTTCGCATGGTAGGAAATAATTTTTAGACTTTGAGTCTAGTACACCTTGAAGGGGTGCATGTTTGGCTCATTTTTTAAACAACTTATGTTTTAAGACTTTTCATAACATGACATAGATGATGAAAATATTTATTTTCATTATTTGAATAGGTCAAAATATTATCCAAAACTAGTAAAGTGGAGTTATTTTTAAGGCTTTCATCATCTTGGTCATCAATTTCATGTATGTGGTTGGAACTTTAGTGAAAGCCAATGGCACTTCTTCAAAATCCTACTATCCATAATATACTTGAAGGTTGTTTTGGAACATCATCATCACAAACCCTTATTGGATTATGACTTCAACTACGATCAAGCTTAGAAAATATTGTTAAGCCCTTCATTCGGTCAAAGATATTTAAAGGAGTAATAATCATTCATTTAGCTAGTTTTGGTTGGGTGACTAATTATTTAGTCATTTTTGTTTTGATGGCTAATTATTAGTGATTAATTATTTAGTCATTTATTTAGTCATTTTAGTTGTGATTTTACCCGATGACCAAATTGGTCATTTATTTAGTCATTTATATTTTTAGAACATGATTAGTTTTAGTCACGTGACTAACTTTTTAGTCATGTGACTAAAATTTTTAGTCACCTAGTCATTTATTTGCCAAATTTTACTAGTGTAAGTACATAAGTACAAAGGAGAAGATAGAAGATATATTTACAAAGCCTTTGCCTAAGGATACATTTGAGTATCTGAGAGGTATGCTTGGGGTTATGCCCCAGCCTACTTTTGAGAAGTGATGCAGTTGGTTGCATCCATCCAGTGGTATATGAGCCTTATCTTTCTTCTGGACTAGATGTTGGTACTTCCTCTATGGGGGAGTATGTGTATCTGAGCTGAGTCACGAGGACTCTAGTGAATGTATTTTCTGAATAGTGTCTTTTGACATGGGAGTTGTTGTTGACATAATGATGAGATATCTATCATTAATGTCAATGGGGGAGAAGTGTACATGAAAAAAATATTTGTAGTATTTGAATAGGAAAATGAAGCAAGATTTGATTGATGAAGAGGATTTGAAATATTTTTCTAGACTAGCAGTATTGTAGTATTGGATTATTGGAACATTGGATGTTTTTCCATCTATGTTTCCATCAATGCCAATGGGGAGATTGTTAGGAATGAATGCTAAATGTTTGGCAGCCATTCTGTAGCAGTTGTTGTTGCATTCATGACTATGATTGTCATTAATGTCAACATAGTGTTTTACCAGAGACTTGCAGAGAAGAAGAAAGAGTTTGGATTAGTGCATTTGGGATATTGTATTTAGAGATATATGATGTTGAGGATATACTCTTTGATATGTTATATGTTTATGGTTAAGAGCGTAGATAGTAATTCATTTATTCATGAAAGTTATGAGCATTTTGGTAGAAGCAATATTCAGGCAGTGTTCTTGAGTAGCGGTTTGTGGAAATCGGATGATATCTCCTAATAATGATGGAATCTAGTTTTGTGTAGTTAAAGGGAAGTTGAAGACACATTAATAGTGATGCAAAAGAAAGTACAAATTTTGAGGTCACACAAGTGGATAATTATTGTAGTTGGAAGTGGATAGTTTTGTGTAATTTTGATGTAGTGTGTGGAAACTTTTATTTTATAATTGTATGGCGACTCATTTGTAATTACTTGAGTGTGGTATAAAGGAAGGAATGTTTTTCCTTATTGTTGATATAGGGTTTTAACAGTTGGATGTGATGATGTATGCATGAAGTGAAGAAAAGAGCTAATGCAGTTGTGAAAGTGAATTTATGAAGGAAGACATGCGAAGATCTGAGATTGAGATCTGGTGAAGAAGAGAGTGTGGTTTGGCATAGTAAGGAAGGATGTAACATATTTGATATTATTCTATTGAATAATCTAGATATCAGTTAGATAGTGTATTCAGTGATCTTTCCATTGAAGCTATTTGGGTAGTGGGTCCTTTTGTCTTCCATAACTCTTAACACAGTTAGAATCTTTTAACAGGGATTCAAAATCTCCTAATAGGGATTCATATGTACTAAATCTATTTCATAGTAATCCTAACAGAGTCCATCCTTTCACAAGGAATATTCATATTAGTTCATCTTTTGTGGGCATCATTCCCACCAGGGTTTACTCTTTGATCAAGAGGTTCCCTAGTCAACATATCTTATGTCATTTTGTTATTGTTTATGAATATCTTTCTATGGTTGATAATTATATTACTTACATGGTTAAATATTGTTGAAATTGATAAAAGTTATAATTATCAGATAATTGATTCACCCCCCACCCCCCTATCAGTTATCTTGGTGGACTTTACTTTCTAACAATTGGTATCAGAGCGATAGGTCCTTGAAAAAGAAGTTTAACAGCTCAAGGAGATCCATGGAAAATTTTAGAAAAGAAAGCCCTAATTTTGATGGAGTAAATTTTGACAACTGGAAAGAAAAGATGAAGACACACCTACTATGTTTAGGACCAGGTTATTATTTGATTACAAACAATGATAAGACTATCATTGAAGAGGACAATCTTGAAACATGTACTACTGATGAGAGAGATCTATTCATGTGTAACATACTTGCAAGAGAAGCACCTTTGACAGCCCTTCCAGAGAATGAGTATAGTGAGGTAAACTGTTTGAAAAAATCTCATGAAATTTGGAATGCTTTACACTCTACTTTTGAAGGTGATGAACATGCAAAAAGAGTTAGATTACATAATTGGATATGTGCATTTGAAGATATAAGAATGTTGGAAGATGAATCTATTAGAAGCTATATTGGTGGAATGTTAGAAATTGTTATAGGCATAAAGTCTTGTGGAGGAACAAAGATAGAGAATGAAGTGATATGGAAAATTCTGAGGACATTGACTCCTTAATTTAAGAAGACAACACAAATGATTGAACAAGTTATACCTTGTACTAAAAACTTTACAGGAGAGACTCTTCTTGGAAGATTGGAAGCAGCAAAGATGAACCTGAGGTTATCAAGACACTTACCTAGAATGGAGATAGCATTCAGTGCTCTTAGTGTTCACCCTAATTTGTTAAGAAGCATCAGTGTGAGCAGAGATTATGTTGGTAGCAGCTAATCTAGAAATGAAGAAGATAAGAAGATTGAAGAAGGTATTGCCTTGCTTGTGAAGAGAGAACTAGATGGTAAGAAAAATTTTTAATGTTGGACTTGTCAAGAATATGGTCATTTTGCATCTAAGTGTCCTAAGAGAGTTAAAAAGTATAGAAATAATTTCAAACCTAGAAGATCTCAGGAATGTTATTATGCTAATGATGAAGATCTTGAAGCTAGTAGAGAGAGAACTCTAAGTGAAAGTGATACTGAGAATAATGATGACATAGGATTTGTAGCAATTAAAGAAGAGAATCCTAAAACTGATGTTAAGGAAGAAAAAGCCTTAGTTTCTCAAGTTGAAAAGAAAGCTGATTAGATTATAGATAGTGATTGTTCACATCATATGATTGGAGACATGAAAAAGTTCATAAATTTTAATGATTATGATGGAGGAGTTTTTAGAAATGGAAACAATGCACCTTGCTTGATTAAAGGTATAGGATCTATTACTCTTGATGGAAAGACTAATATTGATGATGTTGATTTTGTGGGTGGATTGAAACATAATATTTTAAGTGTTGGATAGTTAGTTGATAAGGGATATCAAGTTTGGTTTACTGAGAAAACTTGTGTGATTAAGGATAAAGATGGAAATCTGATTGGAGCTAGATCTAGAACTAGAGGTAGTGTATTTTAGTTAAATCTCACTGAGATGACATGTTTGATTACTAGAATTGATGACAGTTGGTTATGGCATAGAAGGTTTTTTCATATAAACTTTGACAACATTGTGAAAGTAAGTACTACACTTGTAGTGAGGGATTTGCCAAAAATTATGAAGCCTACTAACATGATTTGCATAGAATGTGTTATGGCTAAATAGAAGAGAAGTTCTCTTCCTAGTAAGGAGTTTATATTTGTAGAAAAGCTGGAGATTGTTCATATAGATTTTAGCAGTCCTACCAGGACTAGAGGATTCTATGGAGAAAGGTATTTTATGATTCTTGTTGATGATTTTACAAGAATGATGTGGATTGCATTTCTTAAAGAAAAGTCTGAACCATTTGATAAGTTTAAGATCATTAAGCATAAAGTTGAGAATGAATCTAGAATGAAGATTAAATGTTTGAGATCTGATAGAGGTGGAGAATTTACTTCTAGAGAGTTTAACACCTTTTGTGAAGAAAATGGCATTAAGAGACAGTTTTCAACCCCTAGAACACTTGAACAAAATGGTATTGCAGAAAGAAGAAACAGATCAGTGACTGAAGAAGCAAGAGATATGTTATTTGAGAATGATTTGGAGAAGATATTCTAGAGAGAAGCAATGAGTACAATACTATATACAATCAACAGAGTACAAATCAGAGCAGACACAAACAAGACACCCTATGAATTATGGTTTGGACATGCACCCTTAGTTAAGTATTTTAGAATTTTTGGAAGCAAATGTTATATAAAGAGAGATGATGATATTGGAAAGTTTGATCCTAGAAGTGATGAAGGTATATTTCTTGGATATTCTTTGAAAAAAAAATCCTATAGATGTTACAATAAAAGAATTAAGTCTATTATTGAGAGTGCAAATGTTAAAGTTGATGAAAAGTTCAAAATTCAGGAAAAAATGCTTGATTATGAATCAGTTGAAGAAGCTCATCCTAAACCTAACATTGGATCTACTAAATTATTTTATGAGATTGATAGTGATTTTTTGAATGAAAGTGACAGTGATGTCATTGAAGAACCTACACCTAAAGTGAGATCTGAGACAGTGACAACTAACAAGAGTTTGTCAAGAAATCATCCTATTGGGAAAATTATTGGAAGCATCAAAAGAGGAGTTCTAACTCAGAATAAGGTACAAGAACAGTTATGTTTGATTTCTCAAATTGAACCAAAAAATACTAGTGAAGCTTGTGAAGATGAAAGTTGGATTAATGCTATGAAAGAAGAACTTGATCAGATTGAAAAGAACAAGACATGGGAATTGGTCCCTAGACCTAAAGACAAGAATGTTATTAGAACTAAATGGGTATTTAGAAACAAGATGAATGAACAAGGAGAAGTAGTAAGAAACAAAGAAAGATTGGTATGTAGGGGATACTCACAGCAAGAAGGAATTGACTATGAAGAAACCTTTGCACCTGTTGCAAGAATTGAAGAAGTAAGAATATTTTTGGCCAATGCAGCTTATAAGAAGTTCAAAGTATATTAGATGGATGTGAAGTCAGCATTTCTAAATAGAGAATTGGAAGAAGTCTAGATTGAGTAGCCTGAAGGTTTTCCTTTGACTCAAGAAGGAGACATGGTATCTAAACTGAAGAAAGCTATATATGGACTAAAACAAGCACCTAGAACTTGGTATGCAAGATTGGACAAGTATTTATTAAAGTTAGGATTTACAAAAGGAACAACTAATAGGAATCTGTACACAAAAGAAATTGAAAATGGTTTGTTGGTTATAGTTATTTTTTTTTATTCCATTATTTTTGGATGAGAAGATGAAGCTAGTGACAAATTTTCTAATGAAATGAAGACAAAATTTTACATGAGTATGATTGGTGAAATAAAATACACTTTGGGATTAAAGATAACACAGAACAATGATGGTATCTTTGTAAGTCAGACAAAGTATCTGAATGACTTGTTGAAAAGATTTGGAATGGAGAACTATAACCAGTTGGAACACGTATGGTAACTGGACATAAGTTATCTAGCACAGATGAGACTCCTCTAGTGGAACAAAAGAAATATAGATCTATGATTGGAGGATTGTAGTACTTGACTCATACAAGACCTGATATAGCACATTCAGTTGGAATTGTAGCAAGATTTCAAGCTGAACCTAGAGAATCACATTATGCAGCAATAAAGAGGATACTGAGATATTTAAAAGGTAGAATGCACTATGGATTGTGGTATGAAAAATCTAATGATTTTACCATATGTGCATATATAGATGTTGATTTGGGAGGCAGTGTTGATGATGAGAAAAACACCAGTGGTGGAGCATTTTTCCTTGGAGGAAGATTGGTTTCTTGGAAAAATAGTATGCCTCTTCAATACTTTTCATTGGAACCAAATTCAACTCTTCTTGAATGCTCAACCTCAACCCATTAAGTTAACGAGCAACTTTCTCCTGATCAGCTTTTGCATGGCCTGTTCTGATGAGGATTCGATAGAACTCCTCTATATACTCTTGAATAGATATTCATGTTTGCTTCAAACTTTGCATTTTCTTTAGTAGGTTAAGCTCATAATGAATAGGAATGAACTGTCACTTCAATTTATCCACCATTTGATCCCATCTTGTGATTTTATCCTTTCCTCTTCTATTTCACTCCAATTGAATCTCTTGCCACCAGATCTTCGCATGATCCTTCAGTTTGGGCTTCACAAACTTGACCCAATCAGGATCCTCAATGTCTTCATACTCAAAATATTCTTCTAATTCATTGATCCAATCGATCAACTCCTCTAGATTAAGATTTCTTGAAAAATGCAGGAACCTCAATCTTAGGTCTTTTTCCGATCTTTGAAAGGGCCCAAAAAAGCCTTTCTTCCTCTGGGTTCATAATTTCACCTTGTCCTTCTTGATTTGAATTTCCTTCTTCAGCTTCATCCTTGCTTTCATCTCTAACATTAAGATTCATTCCTCTATGAATCTCTTCTTGCAATGCTTGCATTTGTCTCTAGAGCACTCTAACCTCAGGTGTCACACCACTAGCTCTTGAGCCATGTTCCCTTCAGGAAGGCATTTTTGTGTTGCTTGTTGAAACCCTAAACCATGGTCCTAGTGAAAACTGCCTCATAGTCAGCAATCTATCTACACACTTAGGAACTCTCACTCTGATACCACTTGATGAAGGGTGCTCCCCTTAATACCACAAACACATAACAGAAATAGAGAAAGAACAACAATTTGCAAGAACAAAAAATGGGCTTCTTATTATCTCCACAAATGTGGAATTACAAGTTTCAAAATTACAATATGAAAAGCCACACGGGCATTTTCCCTTACAATATTATGTA
This sequence comes from Chamaecyparis obtusa, assembly GCA_027943335.1. Classification (NCBI taxonomy): domain Eukaryota; kingdom Viridiplantae; phylum Streptophyta; class Pinopsida; order Cupressales; family Cupressaceae; genus Chamaecyparis; species Chamaecyparis obtusa. Next base: position 34,331 of record BSBK01008995.1, read on the forward strand.
GGAAAAAGCCTCAAATCATTATGCAGATCTACCCCAAACTCCCAGAATTGCACTAGACAACACTACAGACCTTTCTTATATAGCCAATTTCCACCACCTGAGAAGGTTCCAGAAATTTAGCCCTAAGGCCGACTAAACATAGAATTATTTAATTTTTATTTTACTTTACATAGGGTCGGCTCCAAATAAATACAAAATATGTTTTTAGGTAGCCCAACTTCTAGAGGCCATAACTTTTTAACCATAGCTTTGTTTTTCTATTATAACCACTTTTCAGAAATGGCAGGACCTAATCTACAATGCCTAACTCATGCAAGCTCTAATCAATTGGGAGTCAATTGTGATGTAGAGCCTCTAAGGCCTTCAAAATTGAGATCAAAGATTTTATACTAAAAAAACTCAATAACTTCACTAATACAGATGATATGGCAATGAAACTCAACTGGTAGGCTAATATGACTAAGATGAACCTCCACCTAAGAAATTAGAACATTCCGAGATCATATGACCAACTTACTAAAAATAGTAAGTTTCCATAAATAGCAGCTCTATACAAGATAGCCCTTATTGAAAAGAAAATAGAAATATTTTTGAGGTGATGCAAGATTTCTCTTACACCCATGATGCTCCTACATCAGGTCACTTGGTGGAAGATAGAGGAGAAGAAGCAAGTGAGGTTAGCATGGATATGGTCACTTGGGAATTATTTCCTGAGAGCTTTTATGAGAACTTCTTATTTGATCATTGGAGGTAGTAGCACATAGATGATTTCCACAATCTTCAGCAATTGTCCATGACCATTGAGGAGTATGAGCATCACTTATTCAAGCTAAAACATTGAGCAAGTTTTGGTAAGGATTCATCTTTAATGATACACCATTTCATTAGGGAGCTTAATGGTCACATCATTGGGGGAGTTAAGGTTCTCAAAGCTAAGACCCTCAAGGAGGTAGTCATTAAAGATATGTTGGTAGAAAAAATTTTAGCTTTGGGTCATGGTGGTCCAATGGGTGTTCAACCTAGTGGTTTTGTATCTTCAAGGTCTAGGGGAAATCACTCTTAGGGAGATGAGAAATATCAAAACCCTTCTATCTTCTCACAAGGTAATCAGGACCAACAATAGAAGGGATCCTCTCCTCATACTCAAGGTGATAGTTCTCATTCTAGCAACTTCTATAATATTCAGTGCATCAAGCTTCCTTTGCATAGTTAGCCAATTAATAATTTTCATCAAGAGGTTAGTAGAGGTATTTTGTAGTAGTCTAGTGTACCTTCAGTTGAGAGAGATTTTTGTGGAGATTGTGTTTCTTGAGGACAGTATAGTCACAAAAGGGCCAATTATCCCCTGCGATCAGCATAGTTTTTAGGACAGAGGCTAACAACTTCTGAATCTACAGTTGGGGATGCTGGTAGATACCATAGGGTGTTTTCCATGGGGAATAATCCTCAGAGTTCATATCAGAGGAAGGAAGGGGTTTGTTGTGACCCGCACATTAATTCTTTCATGACTTAATAGGATGCATAGAGTTTATGGGATTCATATTCCTATTTTTTGAAGGCTTCCAAGAGTAAGCCTAATTTTAGGGGAGGTGTATGTAGTTCCCACCCATAGTTTTCTTTTTAGCTCTATCTTCCAAACTCTTTTAGGCCACTTTTGTGTGTGTGTGCTAGTTATTTAGTGATACTTGATGTTATGGATGTATGAGCTCATATTGGATTTGATATATAATCTATTGGATAGCATGTGATATCTCATGAGTTTATGATTAGATTAATAGTTATTTTTCATGATAGTTATTTACAGATTATGATGTCATTTATGACTATGGATTACTAACAATACTAATGCTATATCTATATGTACATGGATCTTATGAATGTTCTATATTTCTATTTGATGTATTTGATATGCTATGGCATGGAGTCATAGTTATTTACATGTGAGATCCTCATGATGTACCATTCCTATATATATATATATATATATATATATATATATATATATATATATATATATATATGTATGTATATATATATATATATGTATGTATATATATATATATGTATGTATATATATATATATGTATGTATATATATATATATGTATGTATATATATATGTATATAAGTATATGTATATATGTATATATGTATATCTATATGTATATATGTATATCTATATGTATACATGTATATACATATACATATATACATATAGATATACATATATACATACACATATATATATATATATATATATATATATATATATATATATATATATATATATATATATATATATATATATATATATATATATATATATATATATATATATATATATATATATATATATATATACATATACATATACATATACATATACATATACATATACATATATATATGTATGTATATATGTGTATGTATACATATATACATACACACACACACACACACACACACACACACACACACACACACACACACACACACACATATATATATATATATATATATGTATGTATGTATGTATGTATATGTATATGTATATGTATATGTATATTGATATATATATGTATGTATGTATGTATATATACACATGTATATATACACACATGTTGATGCAGAACTTTCTGTAGGTCATAAACTCATGCAAAAACTTCTGGAGGTCATAACTTTTGAGTCAGGTTTGGGTTTTTGCTGAATTTTTTCGCGTGTGTGCCTCAGGAAGTGCCATTTGTTTTTCCAATGACCTCAAATTGATTGGAGTCCATTTTAGCACATTTTTGAGAGCTGGAAGTTTCATCTAGGGCTTTGAAATCAGCTTTTAGTGTTTTTTCTCTAGCTTTTAGAAAGTTTTATTTTTGTAATAAATCCGAATTTATGTTTCTAATCTTGGATATTAGTTGGCAATTCATTCTAACTTAGTCGAGGGCATGTTTAGGCAAAAAATTAGCTTTTTAAGTGTTGTTTTGAAAATTACCAAAAATGGCAAAAAAATAAGAATGGAAAAAAATTGTCAAAAAGGGTAATTTTCAGATTTCTTGTTTTTGTAGGTTTTTTGGTTAATTAAGAGTTTGCAGAGAATTGTAGAGGTAGTCAGTGATGAATGGAAAATATTGAAGGTTTCAAATATGTGTTTTTTTTATCTTGTAATTGAGTTTTATTGTTAGCAAAGGGTTGTGTACTACATCATTTGATATCAGAGTAGGAAGATGACTGGGAGAGGAAGAGGAAGAGGAAGAGGAGGTGTCATGCTGATGCAAATATTGATGATAGATATGCAAAGGTAGATTGAATGACTCAATGACCGAATAGATAATCAAGGAATACAAGGAGGGAATGAATCTAAAGAAGAGAGAAACCAAAGCGATGCTGACCAAAATGAAGGATATACAGAAGAGAGGTCAGAAGAAATGAGCTAAGAAGATAGACTTCTCAGGGATTTGCATGGAAGGACTGAAGCAATCAAGATTGACATTTTAGACTATGCTGTAAGTCTTAAGCCACAAGAATTAATAGACTGGTTCAATAAGATGGGGAAATTTTTTGAATGGAAGCCTATGAGAGAAGAAAAGAAGATGAAGTTTGCATGCACAAAATTATAAGGACATGCAATGATATGGTGGGATCACCTCCAAAAGGAATGAACTAGAAAGGGAAAAGAAAAGATTAAAACATGGATCAAGATGGAGAAAAATCTCAAAGAAAAATTCTTACCCGTGGATTATTCACAAACCCTCTTTCTCAAGTTCCAGAATTTGAAGCAGAACTTGTCTTTAGTGCAAGACTATACAAATGAATTCTACAAGCTATCCATGTGCATAGAGCATCAATAAAATAATCAGTAAATGGCTACTAGATATATGAATGGCCTAAAACTCTTCATCTAGGATGAATTGAGCATGCATCATGTCAACAGTATTGAGGAAGCCTACCAACTAGCCCTAAAGGCTGAAGAAAAGTAGAATAGGCAATATATCTAGAGGAATAGTGGTGGTTGAAGGTGTACCTCAACTCCATTTTGGGGAGGTTCTAATAATGGTCAGGGAGATTCTTTTCAAGGATTTGGAAAATATATAGACAACAGGCAAGATCCTCCAAATCAAGAAAGAGGAAGGGGGTTTTAGAGAGGATGAGGCTACGGAGGTGGAAGAGGCTAGGAAATCAAGAGAAGGCCTTTCACTTGTTTTACATGTGGAGTGTTGGTGTTCTTTTTCCCGAAAGGTCAAATTAACATTAGGATTGACTCGGCTAGTGTCACATTCACTCAACACTCCAAATCTGACAAGGAAAAAGGCCAACTAAAAAGGATCAAAGAGAGATCCTTCTAGACTTTGAGCTCCACATCACTCAGGTAGGTATACCTCATCTAAACACACATACAACTTGAATCACACTACAAGCCTACAGGTAACTAACTATGGAATGGTTCTCAAACCCTTATAGGTATCCTATACCTCAATGAAACCAAGATCTCGTGCAATAGCCCTACTTGCATAGAATGGGTATGAAAACTAGAGACCTATACTAACAAAATGAAAGGGAAAGGGTGGAACTGAATGTAAATGATTTAAAGATGGGTTTGAAAGGTTTCTTGAGATACCCTAAGTCTCTCATAGACTAGTGCCTTATCCAAAGACCAAAGAGTCAAATACCCTATTGCAATAGATAGCCATGAAATAAGAAAGTAATAAATTCAATGTGTTGATGCCTAATATCAATCACACACCATGACCAAACCTCACTTCAACAACCCAACGATGTATCCAAGTATGTTATTACCCATCCAAAGGCTTTTAACCCTCCACTTAGAAGAGACCTATAAATAGATAATACATTAACCAGCATCCACTGGAAGATAAGCATGACATATCTTTGACACCTCAGCTCATACATACATGAAAACTAATCCTAAACCAGTTATCTCTGTGAAGACAACTCCGCTTGCAAACACATAGGAAATGCAAATAGAAAAATCAAACACCCTTGATGTATGATTAATGAATTCAGAATTCAAATGGAGATAGCTTGGTAATAGTAAGAATAAATTGAGTCCTCATACATAAGAAAAATCAATTACAATATGTATTATATTCTCTAAACTAACAAAGGAAGAAAGAACACCCTATATGTAGAGAGAAGGAGAAAATCTATAGGACAAAACCTTTCTTGGAACCAAAATAATGGACATCCAAAATTGTGGAACCCCCAAAAATTATGGAATGCTTACAAAGTCAAAAATACAACCATTTATACCCCTAGTTGCATTAGAATCCCAAAAGAATTTAGGATGCAATAAGCTTTAGATAGCTAGGGTTAGGGCTGCCACCCACCAAACCAACTAGGAATAGTCAAAAATTTATTACAGGGGATGAAAACCAGTCGGCCATGCTTGAGAAAGATTTGCACTTATGATAGATCTCTGGGAAAGTACTACAAATCATGGAATTCTAAATTTGTCAACCTGTTTGGCCACCTACAACATGCCTCAAGCACAAAGAACATAGTACAGACCCCCTACAAACAATCACTTAACACCCTCGACCACACTACAATAGTTGACAAAATCAATTCTACTAGATCTAGCTGTAAAAGCATTCAATTTTGGTCCTTTCTACCACTAGAAGCCCACTTAAAGTTTTGAAATTTTGGTGGCAATGGTTAGTAAGAAAATTTTAAAATGTGGCCATCGATTATATCTCTTCCTGGCAGATCAGGCGGTCATATTTATCTTTTAAAACAACCATGAACCCTTTGAAAAAGTCCTCAGACTCATCAGTAGTTAGAAACTACTGAAAAATGAGCACCTTAGCATCGTATAACACCCTAGACCCACCCTGCTGCTTAATTAACACAAAATGTTAGTCACATGATCGCATAGCATGAAAAAGTCCTATGCAAATATGCGACAAACTGCTAGCATTCACCTTGTCACCTACCTTAAATGCTCGAACCCATTGATAGCATTCAATGTCACTGCTCCTCGACCAATGAGAAGCCAAAAAATTAGCATGACTTGGCATTGGACCCATGGACAACCTTCATGTCAGATTCCAAATCAATAGTCATCGCATGATCACAAAGGGGAAGAATATTCCTTGCGATCATGTGACAACCATAAGATCTTCAAGTGACTGACAACTTGACCCCACCCTACTGCATAAGCCTTTGTAGTGAATCACAAGCTACCACATTGAAAAAACTTGTAGGTGGACCTCTGACCTTTTCTTCATTCTTCAAACCTTTGACACATGCCACATCAGAACCCGCATCGACTAATCAGAAGCCACCACCTTAGATACCATAAACAGGCCCGTCGGGATAGGTGGCACCTTTTCGCATGATCGTATAGCCTAAAAAAGGCTCATGAGATCATACGAAAGCCACACATTTTAAAGGGTAACACCTAGGAAAATAAATCTCAGTAGACTTAGGTATAGGGAAAAATAAAAGGGGCCCCGACAACAAACCTTAGTCGCATGATCGCATAGCATGAAAATGGCCTATGTGATCATGCGAAAAACTACTTAAATAGAACAAGGCATCACAACCTTTTAGCACATGGATTATAGGAATTTTAAGTGGCCCAAAAAGGTAACATGAAAATAGATTTAAAATAGGGTGCACTAGGGTTTTTCAAACAAATGGCTAGATTTTTAAAATTTTGAACTAGGACTTTAGCCAAAGACCAAAAAAGAGACTGCAGAGGCTTGGGGAAGAATAGGGAGGGCATGAAAATTTTAATAGGTGCTAATAGTGGCTCTATCTAGGGATGATGGGCAACTTGTGCCCATGCAAGAATTCAGAATCACTGGGAGAAGCAGACCACCCACAAGACAAAAATAGGGACCTCAAAAACTAGCAACCGAACTAGGGAAAAGGAAGGGAAACACACAACAAAAAGGAAAAGTATTTACATAATTACAAGAATTACAACTTTATTTGGTGGTCCCAGGCCACCAAAATAAAATCAGTGACCCTCCTGAATCAAAGGTCTATTCTCATCCACATATGCAACCAACCACTTGAAACTATCATGACCATGTTGTTGCCAACATATGTCAATATTCATGGGCTGAAGAATGAAATTGTATTGATCACTACCCGTGCTTTTCTAATCACCACCACTATATTCATACTCCAAGAATTATGGGTCATCATTTAATTCTTCTTGTGGACTAGGAATAAAAATTTCATCTAGTAATGCATCAAAAAATAAAACATACTGAGCATCATGCATTACATCACAAATATATGGCTGAGAAGGACTTGGATCCTCTGATTTACCTTCATGAATTGCTTTAGCCACTAAACAACTTGGTTTCTCCCTGATGTCTTCATGAACTGAACCATGAACCAAGTGAAGGTCTTCTTCATAAATTTTGTGATAGTAGGACACTTGATTCACATCATTATTTTTACCAAAAGAAGTCTTGTCCCAACTATTGAAGACAAGGTCCTTAATACTGTCACCATCAGTATCATATTTATCAAAAGAAGGAAAAGGATATGAACAAGAAAATTGTTCATCACTACAATCTCTATGATAGGAAAACACACTATCATGTCCTTCTACCTCTTCTCTTGTAGAGTCACTACATGAGGGAATCTCTAGTGAAAATGGATCATCACTATCACTTTGAACACTGACCTCATTATCAGTGTCAAAGGATAAATCATAAGGGAGCTATAAATAAAAATCCAAAATAGGTCTATACCTCTCAAATTCTTCAGCTGAGAGTGTTGAAATCCTTTCACTGCTCAATGGACTTTGGGCCTTGATATCATCTTCCTCAGCCTCACCCCTAGTGCTGCAAATATCATCCCTATCAGGAACAAGGATAGACATCTCTGGCCTTAGATCATCTTGTGTGAAGAAATCTATGTAGGAATCATCATCTGCATCATATCCAATATTCTTCCCTTCACACAAAACATCATCACATCGGGACAAGAAAATTGCCCTCTCATGTCGACAAGAAGAAAAATCTAAAGACAAAAAGGAAATATTTCCATTCTTAGATTCATCTTCAGCACTCTCATATGCATTGACCTCAATGTCAGCTTCATAATCAATATCTTCTATAAACTGAGAATCAACATCATAAACACTGGCCTCCTCATGATCATCATCAGGAACCACCAGTCTTAGCAATCTTATGTCATCCTCTAACTACCACTTCTCCATTTTTATCTTTGGTAATTCCTTCTTGAGAGCAGCAACTTTATCAAAATGCTCAACAAACTTAGCTCTCAACACATCCCAAGAAGGGATTGAACATGAAGGCAAGGACAGGAACCAATTCCTTGCACCATTAGAAAATGTCTGCACAAGCAGCCTCATAACAACATCTTCTTGTTCAACCTCCATTTCACCAAAAAGACCCATGAGGTCAAAAATATGCTGGCTTGCTAAGACAGATCCATCAACCATGAATCTAGGCAAGCTCCTCCCAACCTCAGTAGAGAACTCATGCAGGGCACCTTCACTGTCATCAAAACAAAAGGGCCTATATTCCTCGATAAGGAATTGCCCACTACTACTCATCCCTTTATGCGGTGCTAAACACTCGATAGGGACATATTTTTTGCAACTAATTTTCATAAAGAGAAGACATATGAAAACCAAAATACCTAGAAGTTCTATAGTGGGAACTTTGTTGACTGCAAGGTGGGGAAAATCTAGAGCTCATCATGTAGCTCCATCAGGTTCATTTATTTGTAGAGTCGCCACTCAACACACAGTGAGAAGATTTTAGCGAATGCTTTGTTTTTACTTTTGACTCTTTATTATGGCCTCCCCAACGGAGTCTCCATCTTGTTGGTGTTCTTTTTCCCAAAAGGTCAGATTGACATTAGGATTGATTGGGCCAGTGTCACATTCACTCAACACTCCAAATCTGACAAGAAAAAAGGCCAACTTACAGGGATCAAAGAGAGATCCTCCTACACTTTGAGCTCCACATCACTCAAGTGGGTATACCTCATTTTCACACACATACAACTTGAATCACACTATAGGCCTATAGGTAACTAACTATGGAATGGTTCTCAAACCCTTATAGGTATCCTATACCTCAAGAAAACTAAGATCTCATGCAATAACCTTACTTGTATAGAATGGGTATGAAAACTAGAGACCTATACTAACAACATGAAAGGGAAGGGGTGGAACTAAATGTAAATGATTTAAAGATGGGTTTGAAAGGTTTCCTAAGATACACTAAGTCTCTCATAGACCAGTGCCTTATCCAAAGGGCCACAGAGTCAAATACCCTATTGCAATAGATAGCCATGAAACAAGAAAGAAATAAATTCAATGTGTTGATGCCTAATATCAATCACACACCATGACCAAACCTCACTTCAACAACCCACCTATGTATCCAAGTATGTTATTACCCATCCAAAGGTTTTTAAATCTCCCCTTAAAAGAGACCTATAAATAGATAACACATTAACAAACATCCACTAGAAGACAAGCATGACATATCTTTGACAACTTAGCTCATACATTCATGAAAACTAATCCTAAACCAATTATCTCTGCGAAGACAACTCCACTTGCAAACACATAGGAAATGCAAATAGAAAAATAAAACACCCCTGATGTATGATTAATGAATTCAGAATTGAAATGGAGATAGCTTGGTAACAGTAAGAATAAATTGAGTCCTCATACATAAGACAAATCAATTACAATATGTATTATATTCTCTGAACCAACAAAGGAAGAAAGAACACCCTATATGCAGAGAGAAGGAGAAAATTTGTAGGATAGAACCTTTCTAGGAACCAGAATAATGGACATCCAAAATTGTGGAACCACCAAAAATTATGGAACGCTTACAAAGTAAAAAATACAACCATTTATGCCCCTAGTTGCCTTGGAATCCCAAAATAATTTAGGATGCAACAAGCTTTGAATAGCTAGGGTTAGGGCTTCCACCCACCAAACTAACTAGGAACAGTCAAAAATTTATTACAAGGGATGAAAACCAGTTGGCCATGCCTGAGAAAGATTTGCACTTATGATAGATCTCTGGGAAAGTACTACAAATCATGAAATTCTGAATTTGTCAACCTATTTGGCCACCTGCAACATGCCTTGAGCACAAAGAACATAGTACAAACCCCTTGCAAATGATCACTTAACACCCTAGACCACATTGCAATAGTCAGGAAAACCAATTCTACCATATCCACCTCTAAAAGCTTTCAATTTTGGTCCTTTCTGCCACTGGAAGCCCACTTAAAATTTTGAAATTCTGGTGGCAATGGTTAGCCAGTAAATTTTAAAATGTGGCTATTGATTATATCTCTTCCTGGCAAATTGGGTGGTCATATTTATCTTTTAAAACAACCACGAAGCCTTTGAAAAAGTCCTCAGACCCATCAACAGTCAGCAACCACTGAAAAAAGAGCACCTTAGCATCGTATAACACCTTGGACCCACCCTGTCACTTAATCAACACAAAATGTTAGTCGCATGATTGCATAGCATGAAAAAGGCCTATGTGAACATGTGACAAACTGCAATCATTCATCTCATCACCTGCCTTAAACACCCAGACCCACTGACAGCATTCCATGTCACTACTCCTTGACCAATGAGAAGCAAACAAATTAGCATGACCTGGCATTGGACCTACTGACAACCTTCACGTTAGATTCCAAATCAATGGCCATCACATGATCACAAAGGGGAAGAATATTTCTTCCGATCATGTGATGACCATAAGATCTTCAAGCGACTGACAAATTGACCCCACCCTACCACATAAACCTTTGTAGAAAATCACAAGCTACCACGTTGCAAAAATTGGTAGGTGGACCTCTAACCTTTTCATCATTCTTCAGACCTCTAACACATGCCACATCAAAAATTGCATCGACCAATCAAAAGCTTCCACCTTAGATACCATAAATGGGCCCATGGGATAGGTGGTACATTTTTGCATGAGATCATGTGATAGCCACACATTTTAAAGGGTAACACCTAGGAAAATAAATCCCGATAGACTTAGGCATAGGGAAAAATAAAAGGGGCCCGAACAACAAACCTTAGTTGCATGATCGCATAGCGTGAAAATGGCCTATCCAATCATGTGACAAACTACTTAAATAGAATAAGGGTTCACAACCTTTTAGCACATGGGTTATAGAAATTTTAAGTGGCCCAAAAAGGTAACATGAAAATAGATTTAAAATAGGGCGCACCAGGATTTTTCAAACAAAGGGCTAGATTTTTAAAATTTTGAACTAGGACTTTAGCCAGAGACCAGAAAAGAGACTGTGGAGAGTAGGGGAAGAATAGTGAGGGCATGAAAATTTTAACAGGTGCTAACATGGAGAAGGACATAGAGCCTTTGAATGCTCAAATTATAACATGCCAGAAAGAAATCAAGGAGGACAACATAGAGTGAACCCAGTTCAGCTAGAATTCATAGAAGTAGGAATAGAACAAGAAGTCCTACTAGATGTGGGGGAAACTCTCATGATGAGGAGATCGATGATCATTCCAGAGAAGGAAGAAGTCCTTGTAAAGAAATTTGATGATTCATGGATTTGAACCAGCATCTTCAGAACTAGATGCACTTCAAGCGAAAAGGTATGCCAAGTTATTATTGATGGAGGTAGTTGTCAGAATATGGTAGCTAAGGAAATGGTAGAGAAATTAAATCTACAATGTGAGAAACATCCTCATCCTTACCACATTGCATGGTTTAAGAAAGGAAATGAGGTTACTATTGATAAAAGATGTTTGGTTAGGTTTAATATAGGAAAAATCTATAAGGATGAGATATGGTGTGATGTTATTCCTATGGATGCTTGTCATATTTTTTGGGAAGCCATGGTAGTATGATAGGAAGATCATGCATGATGGAGAGAAAAATACATATACCTTATGGAAAGATGGCTCTAACACGACTCTCTTACCACTTAAGGATGAAAGGAAGAATGAGACCATGTTGTCTGCAAAGGATGTTGTCAAAGAAATGAAGGTGATAGGTTGCTGCTATGCATTGGTAGTAAAAAGAGGAGAAGAACCAAAAGACATAATACCACATGATGCAGTAAAGATAGTAGAAGAATTTTATGTTGTTATTCCAAATGAGCTACCTAACGGTCTCCCACCAAAAAGGGATATACAACACCACATTGATTTGATTCTTGGAGAAACTCTTCCTAATCAAGAAGCTTATTGAATGAACCCAACACAACATGCAGAGCTCAACAAACAAGTAACAGAACTAGTTGAGAAAGGCATGGTTAGAGAAAGAATGAGCCCATGTGTTGTGCGTACATTGTTGACTCCAAAAAAGGATGGAACATGGAGGATGTGTACTGATAGTAGAGAAATTAATAAGATTACTATCAAGTATCAGTTTCCTATATCTTGTATAGAGGATACAATGGATGAATTAGCAGGGGCCAACTACTTCAACAAGATTGATCTATGAAGTGGATACCACCAGATTCGAATTCATGAAGGAGATGAGTGGAAGATGACTTTTAAGACTAGGGATGGCTTGTATGAATGGATGGTTATGCCATTTGGGCTTTCTAATGCACCAAGTACATTCATGAGATTGATGAATACTATCTTATGACCCTACATTGGTAATTTTGTTGTCATTTATTTTGATGATATCCTAATTTATATTAAAAATAGAGGAGATCACCTACAACACTTGAGGCTCATCCTGAGTGTACTAAGGAAAGAGAAGCTCTGTGAAAATTTAAATAAGTGAAAATTCATGCCAAATAGTTTGAATTTTCTAGGCTTCATCATTTCTAAAGATGGTGTTCAGATGGACCCAGAAAAGGTTAAGGCAATCCTAGATTGGCCTAGTCCATCCAACATAACAAGGGTAAGTAGTTTTCATGGATTGGCAACCTTCTATAGAAAGTTTATTCAAAATTTTTCTAGTATTTTAGCACCCATAATAAATTGTACAAAAGGAAGGGAATTCACATGGACAACAAATGTTGAACAAAGTTTCAAATTCTTGAAGAAAAAGGTAACTGAAGCTCCTATATTGGCACTTCCAAATTTTGATAAAGTATTTGAAGTAGAGTGTGATGCTTCCCATGTTGGAATAGGTGTTTTTGTTGGCAATTTTTCTGAATTGAGTACATATATGTTATCATTATGGAAACATATGATCCACATGAAGATCTCATAGGTCAGAGAGCAAGTATAGCAAAGCACATTGCAAATTTGTCTAAGTGTAAGATAATGTTTTCACCAGTACACCTGGATACAATTTTTTTTTATGACATTGAATGGAGTAATTTTAGTGCTTGTACACTTGAAAATAGACTCTATGATGACTAATGATGACCCATCTCAAAGCACAAGTTAGTACGACATGTACGGAATTAGTTATGACAGTTTTACCGAAGACAGTGTTAAGCTGACAGGACAGAATATGAAGGCAGAATTGGTAAAGAGTTAAGGGATTATTTTGTTTATCAAAATAATGACTTAACAATATAAAGGGATGAAATCCTAGCTATTAACTCTTAGATAAATATATATGGAAGCCAACCATGTAAAGTTATTATCTTTAATAAATTGTATATATGTAATTGTAAGAAGAGAAGAGAAATGTGGTAATATTGTAATGATATGATGTGAATGTAAGAGCGGTGAAAAGATATTGATTCAAGCACCATAAGGTTATATACCTTAATCTATTTTTATAATAAGTATACATTGTATATTACTTGTTTGGGTAGTGGGCTCATTTGGTAATCAGATTTTGTATTGACAACTCCTAATAGGGTTGAGGCTTCTAACAAGGCCTATAGTCCCTTAATCAGGACTGATACACTATATGCTTGTAATAGACTCCTAATAGGGTCAACATCCTTAACATGATACTTTTGATTAGTGGATCTTTGTGGGTACCATCCCCACTAGGGTTTTCCCTTGGCCAGGGTTTCCTCGAGAACATATCATGTGTTATGAGTTCTTTATTTCCATTGCTATACATATTGTTTAGCTTCTTATGTTATGCATGTATAAAGATAATCTATTATATCGATAATTGGGCAAAAGATAAAGTTTGTAGAATACTGATTCACCCCCTACTCTCAATATTCCCTATTTCTAGCAATTGGTATCAAAGCTTAGTTACTCAGAGAAGAATCATTCAAAGAAAGCCTAGAAGCTTGAGTAAGATCTCTATGGATATGGATGAACTACAGAAAAATCTTGAAGAAGCTCTTGAATAGATTGATATGCTTACTGATGAAAGAAACATTCTGAAAAGGAAATATGATGATGCAAAGAATCTTATTAAGAAACTAAAAAACAAGATAGAAGATCTGAAATCTAAAAAGGAATTCGAAATTCTTATTGAAGATTGTGATGACAATTTAGAAAAAGAAAATGTGATCCTTCAGCATGAACTGAAGATGGAAAATTTGAAGCTTAGTTTGAAAGATGGAAATGACAAAAATGAAGCAAATCTGAGATCTGAGAATGAAAGGTTGAATATTGAGAATGAGGAATTAAAATTTAAACTTGGCAAAGTAACATTTGAATTTGAGAAAGTATATTTGTAGCATGCAAAACTTGAGAAATATAATAAGATTGTGAAAGGTGAATTGACTCAATCCAAAAAACAACTTGAAAGGCTATATTCAAATAGTGAGAAGATTGATGAACAAGTATCTTATGGAAAACCATCCTATGATAAGACTAGACTTGGATTTAATATATTTAGAACAAATGATGAAAGCAAGGAACCAAATCTGAAAGAATCTGAAAGCATAGATAAGAAGAAGTCTGATGAGATCAAAAAATCTGATGACACACCTAAAGGAGAAGAACCACCTAAAGAAGAAGAACCACCAAACCAAGAAGAATCACCCAAAGGTATGAAAAGAGGATTCAAAGGTAGATGTTTTGGTTGTAATACTATTGGTCACATGAAGAGAGATTGCATAGGTAACCAATTTAAACCTCTTAATGGTTATTGTTATAATTGTCATGGTTTTGGACATAGAGCTATTGAATGTAGAAGACCTAAAGTTATTGAGAATAATTATGGTAGTATAATGTTTAGGAATACTAACAATGCAGATAAGAGACCTACTGAAGATATGAACATAAGAAATGAAGTAGTATGTTATAGATGCAATAAGGTTGGACACATTGCTAGAAACTGTAGATCACAAATCAATCAGCAAGGACCGAGATATGGGAATAATGGAATTTTTTTCTAGATATGTAACAAGATTGGACATACAACAAGGTTTTTCAGAATGAACAATGGATTTTTTCATCCTAACCCTAACCCTAGAAATCATGCAAGAAGAAATGAAGATGCAGATAATAGACATAAAGGTTGCTGTAGTAATGTAGATGAAGTGAAGTTTGTTGAAGGAACAGATCAAGGAGACATATTCAACATTGAAGGTAATTAGAAAGGTGAAGTATCAAGTGGTAAGAATGAATACTTACCTGACCTAACTCAAAGCACTTAATTTATAAAAATTATAGTAGATTAGGAACTTAGAATTAGTGTAGAAGTAGATTTTCGATGAATTAAGTCTTGCCAAATTAATGTAAGGTAGTTTATGATGTACTAATGCTATGGTTAAGAGCACAAAAGAAATTTTTATGTTTTGTGAGATTGCAAGAAGTTTTAAGTTTTGCAGGATAGCAGAAACAACTTTTTGGAAAGAAGCGGCAAAAGAATTGAATGCTATGTCAGATCTAAGTGAGATTAAAGTAATAAAAGGTTATGATTGATGTTATTTGATTATCAAAGTGAATTGAAGTGTTTAGGAGAGAAAATAACAGAGATTGGAAGCATTTTGCAGTGATTTGGTGAAAGATTTGAGTGCCGAATCTATGAAAACCCTAAAATCATGAACTTGAGCTATTATCTTGACATATCTTTGAATCAATATAAGGAGTTTAAGAAGTCATGGATGTATCCTTAATTCATAATATTAGAGATAAGAATAGACCTAGAATGAAGAGGGAACCAATAGAACCCTTGGAAAAAGATGATCCTAGATTAGCATTATCATCCATACCAGATGGACTTTTGCATTTAGAAAATGTGAGAAGTTATCTTGGATGCAAGTTAGAAACTGTCAGTGATAGTGATTTTACCAATGAACATCAGAAGATTTACAATCATGATATGTCATTGAAACAAGGATATGAACATTTGAAAGATAATGAGATTGTTCAGTATGCTTTGAAGTATGAATTTGACAATGAAGAATGGACTAAGATTATTTTGAGCAGAATTCACAATGGGAAGTTTTGGCTAGAGGATAGAGTGATAGACATTATAGCTAACTTGATTCATGAAGTCACAGGTTTATCTAAAGTTGGTGCTATTCCTTTAAATGAGAAAATCATGAGAAAAATATCCATAGACAACACAGGTTCATCCTACAATGGCAGAGGAATTGTGATAAGCAAGATCAAACAACATGATTTTAGATATTTGTGCAAGCACCTAAAAACTAAGTTTTGTGCAAATTATAGAGAAGATGATATGGTAGCTAGAATGGTGCATATTGCCTATGTAATGTGTGTTGACAAAGTACCAGTTGATATGTGTGAAATTTTGAGAAATCAATTGTTTGAAAATGTGGAGAAGATTAAGAAATCTAAGTATGCACAATTTAGATTTTCATCCTTAATCACATACATGTTTTTCCACTCATTGAGAAGATTTCCATACACCATTGCAAATTATTTGAATCATGGACAAACTACAATGGAAAGGATAAATAAAGTATATTTGAGACATGTTATTGACAAAGTAAATGAGAGTGCTATGTTAGTAATGAAGACATTTCAGAACATGGTAACTAGCAGATCAAGAATTCCATAGTCACTTGTGAAGAAGTATAAAAATGATATATGTTTCATGGTTGACACTAAATTTACCTATATTGAAGTAGTGGAACCTAGAATTGACTTCATAGACCCTCTTGGCTATGAGATATCTGAGGCTGAAATAGAAGAATATGTTCGCAGATTACTTAAATGTAAATTGGACACTCAGTGTAGCAGATTTGGAACTTTTGAAGAGAACTTCAACTCAGCAAAAGCTATAACTGAAGAGAAGCAATCTAAGAAGAGAGTTGACAACACTATCAGGAGAATACTGAAAGATACAGGAATGTTAGAACAAGAATTCTTAATAGAAAAATAGACAGCAGCAATAATCAGGGATATTGGATATAAAGAAGTCTTGATTGTACCACCCTTGTCATCTAGTGTAGTACAAAAAGAACCTACACAAGTCAAGGTGAAAGTAGAGGAACCAAAAAAGGAACAAGTAACAACTAGATCCGCTTCCCCCATAGCTAACAAGAGAATGAAAGAAATTGCTACTGGACCAGGAAAGAGACAGAAGGCTTTAGTTCAACCAGTACCAAGAGAAATTGCAAAAATAAAAGATGATGACACTTCTTTGGTTAAGAAGAAAGCTTGGAAACCTAAAGTTGAAAAGCTTAATGAGAAGATTATTGAAAATGGAGACTTTACTAGAATGAATAAGTACTATAGTCTTTAAGATTATTCAGATAGACTTAATTTGGAGAATGCTATTGTGAAGCATATGATTTTGGTAGACAAGAAATTTGATTCTATTCAAGGTCAAATACCTGATGATTTGTATACCAAACTACTAAATAGAAAGCAGAGAGCAATTGAAGAAGACACTAATATCAGAAAGAATCTTGTGAAGAAGCTTTGTGATGTGAGAGATGATGAACACTTGGAGTAGATATTGAAGGCCTTAAGCACCTATTTGAGAACCAAAAGGAGAACCATTTGGATTATGGGAGGCAAATATGAAGAAGTTAATTCAGATACAGAGCAGGCAATAATCAAGGTCATGGTAGAAAATGTTGGAGAACCATCGGTTGTAGCAAAGCAAGTAGTTGAAGCTAAACAAGAGGATATTCCTTCTCCTTCAGCTATTAACATTGAAGATGAAACTATGAATATAGAAGGTACTAAGGTCACCTTGGATACTGATGATAATGTATTCAAGAACTTAACAAACATTGTTGACAATTCAGCTCTTGATGAACTGGATAGAACTGAAGAAGTAGAGCACACTCAATCTATCAGTGAAGAACCTAAGGAGACTGGGATTCAAGTACCCATTCCTACCATAGAAGACATCAATCTTACTCCTAAGACTGGAAAGAAGAAAGAAATTGGATCTTTGTTTGAAGATTGAGGAAATGAAATTGATGATGATGATCAGTTGGAACAGATCACTTCTTTGAATAAAATCATTGGCAAGAACAAGAAAGTGAAGAATATTGAAGGGAGTCTAAAGGACCTTACTGAGAAGTTACAAAACATTGTAACTACACAAATCATAGAGGCAAACCCTTTGGAGAAAGCTAAGAAGGTAATGCGCACTTTTGACAATGAATTCACTAACCTATCTGATATTGCAAAAGTGAGAGCTCAAGAAGCTTATGAAGCTAAAATGCTTTTGAACATCAGTCAGAATATCAGGAATGATATTAGCAGTCTTGATATTTGTATCAAGAACTTGAGGAAACATTTGGAGACAAGAAAATCATTGTAAATACAGTGTACAAAACCAAATATTTTGATAGCAGAAGAGGAACAAAAGATCAAGTTGAAGGAAGCCGAGATTCAGAATGAATGTAACCTTATTTCTAGACCTAATGTGAAGGTATGTGATGCTGAAAAGAAATTTCAGAAGCTTTATGATGAAATAAGATAATTGCAAGATGAGAGGAACAAAAAAATGAGGAGACTCACTCTTTTGAGAGAACACATCTCTATGAAGTTGAGTATCATTGAAGAGAATTTAGAAGAATGTCTTACAGCTAAGACATCCTTTCAGAAATTCAAATTTGACAACCTCCAAGCTTGTCAAATAGTAGCTTATGGACTGAGCACATTACTCAATATGGTAGATTCCATCAAGAACTCATGGGAAAAGTAGATAGAAGCTATGAAAGCTAATTTTACAGATTATGTTACAAGCCTACTAGCTTTGCAATAAGAAAATGAAGGTATAATATTTTTGGGATACAATTTTGGTAATCCTCCCTACCTTATTTTGTCATTGTTGTCAAAGGGGGATAGATATTAGAGCAGAAAATTGATATATTTGATAAGGATTGATACTCTTAGGGGGAGCATTGTATCAGATTTTATATTTTGAGGAGTTATAAGGATATTATACATATTCTAACTATGGCCACAATTTTGATACAATTTTGAGATTTTGACTTGTACACTTAGCCAATTTTCTCATATGTTGCCACCAATGACAAAGGGGGAGATTGTTGGCAATTTGGCTGAAGTGAGTACATAGATGTTGTCATTATGGAAACATATGATCCACATGAATATTGCATAGGTCAGAGAGAAAGTATAGCATAGCGCATTGCAAATTTGTCTAAGTGTAAGACAATGTTTTCACTAGTACACCTGGATACAATTTTTGTTTGCGATATTGACTGGACTAAGATCAGAGCTTGCACACTTGAACATAGACTCTATGATGACTAATGATGACCCATCTTAGAGTGAAAGTTAGTAAGGCATGTACAGAATTAGTTATGATAGTTTTATCAAAGACAATGTTAAGCCGATAGGACAGAATATGAAGGTAGAATTGGTACAAAGAGTTAAGGGATTATTTTGTTTAACAAAATAATGACTTAACAATATAAAGGGATGAAATACTAGATTTTAAATCTTGGATAAAGATATATGGAAGTCAACCATGTAAATTTATTATCTATAATAACTTGTATATATGTAATTGTAAGAAGAGAAGAGAAATGTGGTATTGTAATGATATGATGCGAATGTAAGAGCAGAGAAAAGATATTGATGCAAGCAACATAAGGTTATATACCTTAATCCATTTTGTAATAAGTATACATTGTACATTACTTTTTTGGGTAATGGGCTCATCTGGTAATTAGATTTTGTATTGACAACTCCTAACAGGGTTGAGGCTTCTAACAAGGCCTATAGTCCCTTAATCAGGACTGATACACTATATGCTTGTAATAGACTCCTATCAGGGTCAACATCCTTAACATGATACTTTTGATTAGTGGATCTTTATGGGTACCATCCCCACCAAGGTTTTCCCTTGGCCAGGGTTTCCTCGAGAACATATCATGTGTTATGAGTTCTTTATTTCCATTGCTATGCATATTGTTTAGCTTCTTATGTTATGCATGTATAAAGATAATCTGTTATATCCATAATTGGGGAAAAGATAAAGTTTGTAGAATACTGATTCACCCCTCCCCCCTCTCAGTATTCCCTATTTCTAATAGTTGTTAGCTAGGAAGGTAAACCAATATCCTTTTTCAATGAAAAGTTAAATGATGTGAGGAAGAAATATTCTACCTATCATTTAGAATTTTATGCTATTGTTCAAGCCTTAAGGCATTAGAGGCATTATTTGGTCCCACAATAATTTGTACTATTTACAAATCATTTGGCCTTGAAATATGTGAACACACAAAAGAAATTGAACAATAGGCATGCCAAATGGGTGTCTTTCTTGCAAGGGTATAATTCTATTTTGAAGCATAAGTCTAGAAATCAGAATCAAGTTGTTGATGCCCTAAGTTGGCATGTTACACTAATAACTACAATGGAAACTAAGGTCATTGGTTTTGATTTTATTAGAGTTTTGTATGAGGCTAGTACTAATTTTTGGGAAATTATAGACAAGATTAAAGAGCCAGCAACTAGTCTTTCAAATCACATGGGAGGAGAATACTTTATGTAGGATGGTTACCTCTTTAGAGGAAAACAACTTTTTATACCAATTGGTTCCATGAGGGACAATATTATCTGAGAATTTCATAGTAGTGGTTTGGCTGGTCCCTTTGGGATGGACAAGACAATAGCCTTGGTTGAAGATAAATACTACTGGCCAAAACTAGAAAGGGACATTACCAAGTATGTGGCAAGGTGCAGAATCTGTCAAGTGGCTAAGGTCACTCCCAAAACATAGGATTGTATACACCAAGCGAGGTACATATTCTATTTTTGTAGTTGTTGATAGATTCTCTAAGATGGCTCATTTTATTGCTTGTGAAAAAACTAATGATGCCACAAGGATAGCCAACTTATTTTTCTTAGAAGTTGTTAGACTCCATGGCATTCCAAAGACTATCACATCTGACAGAGATACTAAATTTTTGAGTCATTTTTGGAGGACCTTATGGAAGAAGATGGGAACAAAGTTGTAGTTTAGCAGTACCTATCATCTCCAAACTGATGGACAAACTAAGGTAGTCAATCGGAGTTTGGGAATCCTGTTATGGTGCATTGTTGGTTAAAAGCCCAAGTAGTGGGACTTGGCATTTCCTCAAGCAGAGTTTGCTTATAATAATTCTATTAACAGATCAATTGGAAAATCTCCTTTTCAAATTGTATATGGTAAGAATTCTCAAGGTGTTTTGGACCTTGTACAACTTTCTATGCATGATAGAATTAGTGATGATGGAGAAGCATTTGTTGAACACCTTCAACAACTTCAACAAGATGTGAGGAGTAAATTGCAGGATAGCAATGAGCAATATAAGGCTGTTGCAGATGCCAATAGAAGGAGAAAAATATTTAATACACGTGATTTGGTGATGGTGGACTTGAGGTGTGAGAGATTTCCAACTGGCACATATCATAAGTTGAAATACAAAAAGATAGGTCCTTGCCGAATTATGAAGAAGATCAATGATAATGCTTATGAGGTTTGTTTACTATATGATCTTGATATTTCTCATGTATTCAATGTTTCTAATTTATATGCATTTCATGGAGAAATATATGCACCAAAAATTAAAGATGAAGTGGATTGGCATCACCACCTTCCAAGTAAAAAAGAAGGAAAAGATTTCCCACATTCTGGATAAGCAATCAACAATCACTTGGAATGGTCATTACAATAGGTACTTGATTCAGTGGGAGGGATTACCAGTGATAGATAGCACCTACATCTCAGAGTGGGAAGTGATGAAGTTGGACTGGACACAATTGTAGTAGTTCACAAGCAACCACTTGCAGTAGCTGCATTCCTTTAAAGAATGAAAGAATGATGTATAACCTTTTGTAGGTCATTAACTCATGTAGAAACTTTCAGAGGTCATAACTTTTGACTCAGGTCTGGGTTTTTGCTGAAATGTATCGAGTGCGTGCCTCAGGAGGTGCCATTTGTTTTTCCAATGATCTCAAATTTATTAGCGTCCATCTTGGCACATTTTTGGGAGCTGAAAGTTTCATCTAGGGCTCTAGAATTAGCTTTTAGCATTTTTTCTCTAGTTTTTAGAAAGTTCTATTTTTCTAATAAATCTGAATTTATGGTTCTAATCTCGAATATTAGTTGGCAATTCATTATAACTTAGTTTAGGTCATGTTTAGGCAAAAACTCATATTTTCAGGTGTTGTTTTGAAAATTACCAAAAATGGCAAAAAAACAAGTATGGAAAAAAACTGTCAAAAAGGGTAATTTTCAGATTTCTTATTTTTCTAAGTTTTTTGGTTACTTAAGAGTTTGCAGCGAATTATAGAGGTAGTCAGTGATGAAGGGAAAATATTGAAGGTTTCAAATCTGTGTGTTTTTTAATCTTTTAATTGAGTTTTATTATTAACAGAGGGCTTTGTCCTACACACACACACACACACACACACACACACACACACACACATATATATATATCTGTGTGTGTGTATGTATGTATGTATATAGATATAGAGATATATATATATGTATATATATATATATATGCATACATATATGTATATATATATATGTGTACACATATATGTGTACACATATATGTGTACATATATATGTGTACATATATATATATATATATATATATATATATATATATATATATATATATATATATATATATATATATATATATATATATATATATATATATATATATATATACATACATATGTACATGTATATATATAGGTACATATGTATGTATGTATATGGATATGTATATGTATATGTGTGTAGATATGTGTGTGTGTGTGTGTGTGTTGATCTTTGTGATGGAAGGATTGCAAGTACCAGACATTATCTCCCCTAAACTAGTAGGAGTGAGTGTTCCCTATTGCAATGTGTAAATGATAAGATAGGGGAGATAATATATAGGCCCAATCCCAACTTGAGCCATTTATTATCCTAAAATAGTAGAAAAGTATCTTACTACTATCCTCCTAATTAATCAAGGTGATATCATTCATGAACCCTGCCTTTGAGTTTGATTTTGGTATTTAAGGTTTTTAAACATTGGTCCTTTATGCTTCAACATCATGGGGTTTGACGTGATTTTGTGTAAATTTAGTTAAGTAATTTATATGATTAATTATGTAATTAAATAATTAAATCTTATTAAATATGAAATTATTAAATATAAGGATATTTAATTTATTAAATACATAAGGTTATTAAAAATAATTAATTAAAAGTCTAATTGAGAAAATGAAAGATTTAATTAATTATTAAATCTAAAATTATAATAAAGATAAATTAATTAATTCATAATTAATTATCAATTCCATCATTAATTATATGTTAAGAGAATATTACCTTTTAGTTATTATTCATATGCAATTAGTTTCACAATCAATTAAATTTAATTAAAGAATAAAAGTAAATTTAGAGTTGAGTGAATTGACAAAAACAAGAATTATTAATCAAATTAATTATTTTTACGCAAATAAAGTTGAGTTCTTTTTTGGTTTTGCATGGGTTTTGGAAAACCCTAGGTTTTAATAGGTTTCCTTTATTGGGAGTATTTTTGTCATTATTCTTTACACACAAGAACTACAAGTTTTGGTCTTTGTTGGATTATTAAGAGGGGGGTGAATCAGTAATAAATGATGTTGGAAATATTCAGGAATTAACCGAGTTATTGAGAGGGGAGGGGTGAATCAGTAACTTCAAATTTTCTTACAATTACAGATGTATTAACATATAGTTCACTTTTTCTTTATGCATATAGAAAGCATGAAACTTAAAAGCATTCACAACAATGACACATAGATTTGGTTACCTAGAAACCTTCCAAAAAGAAAGTAAAACTGGGGTGGGGATGAAACCCACAAAGCTTTAGTACTGTAGAATAAAGTTGGCCGGTTAAGGCTTACAATTTGATCACTTCTGATGATCTGCCCTGTTAGGAGCAATAAGGATTGCTAAATCCACCTTGTTAAAGGATTTGCAAACATATAATGAAGTATACACTCGGTAAAGAGATTTTACAACAGACTGTTAAGTCTACCTGGTTAAAGGATTTTAGTACTGATTCACCTGTTAGGATGAAATAGTAGATCTCTTGCTTTGCAACTAGATTGCTGATTGAGATTCCCTGAATGTACTGATCACCTTCTGTGATGAATTTGTCTTTGTTGTTCCCTATACTGCTGTAGCCCTTTGTAATTCGCTTATCTCTACCTTTTCCTTTTATTCACATACATACTCATATAATTACATCTTGACATCTTTACAACATTGTTTATATACAAGTCTAAACATTTAATTACAATTACAAAGTCGACTTGACAAGTAAACATAATTGCCACTAAGTCGGCCCAAGTATGGTTACACAGTTCCTGTAAACTAACTCGGTGACTTTCTGATACTCGGCGTCCACTGCATTACTCGGCATCATCATGCACTCAGTAGAAGTGAAGGCACGGTTTATACTAACCACTTAGTAGTTTTTGAACTCGGTAAATACTGGTGACTCGGTAGACATAATGTTACTAGGTTTACACTGTCCTACTCGGTTTGCACTGTCTTGATCAGTTTGCACTGTCTTGCTCGGTTTGCACTGTCTTGCTCGGTTTGCACAGTTCTGCTCGGTTTGCACTATTCTGCTCGATTTGCACTGTTCTGCTCGGTTTGCACTGTTCTGCTCAGTTTGCACTGTTCTGCTCAGTTTGCACTGTTCTGCTCGGTTTGCACTCAGAATGCAAATAAGTGTTGTCACTAGTGGCAATTCTGCTTAATGCCAACAATCTCCCCCTTTGGCATTAGTGAAAAAAACACTTATTGCTCAAAACTTATATACACTTATTGATTTTTTTTGTCTTGTCATAGGGCTTTATACATTATCTCCCCCTTTCAATGTGCTAACTTTTTCTTCTATACAAATCTCCTTCTATATATATCTCCCCCTTTTTGATGATAATTCCAAAGGTGTATATACAAGTGATTTACAGAGAGAATCCAAAATTTGATAGAAAATCAAAATGTACCTTCATGATTAGTGCCAGGGTTCTGTCCCAATTTTCTTGCAGAATCTTGCATGTTTGGATTGTAATTTGGACTTCTGCAGAGAGTTCAATCATGTGATCTGCTATAGAGAACTGATTGTCATGAATCAATGTTTTGGAATGTTCAATGTGCTTATACATTGTATTCATGATGGGAAGGATCATGTTCTGGATGTCTAACAGTGTGGACCAGATCCTTGTGTCTTCTTTTAGTAGATCTGACTGCATATTTGATAGGTATGAGACTTTCATGTGATGAGCAGAGCTTGAACTTGGTTCGAGTTGCAGCTTCTATATGCTAATCTTCATATCCTAATCCATTTTAATCATTTTATCCTTAACATCCTTTGTGAACTCAGCAATATTGCATAGTCTGGCCAAAAGAGAGGTGCCATTCGAATAGGTAGATTCAATATTTGACAAATCTGAAGACAATTCCACTTGATTAATAGCTATGTGCTGAGCAATGTGCTCAAGAACTTTATTGTTGAATCTCTTCTTGGCTCTTTCAACTAAATTTTCTATCCCAGATGAATCCTCATTGTATTTATTTACTGCTTCAGCTAATTGTAGAAAAACATGTTGAGAGCATTCTACTTTAATACCTAATGCATCAGACAAAATGTCTTTAGCATCCTTAATGATTTGATATTCCTTGTCTCTCTCCTCTTTAAGCTTCTTTTGCTTTGCTTTCCTTTGGAGGATTTCACCTATATTTTGCATTTGATCTACTGATAGATTTGCAAAATCCAATGTTGGAATCTCTATTTCTTCATCTAGGTCTATATCCTCTACTATATTCTTACCCAAAAATTTTATACTCGGTAGAGCCTTAGGCTTATCTGTACTTAATGCCTTAGTAGTAGTGACAATAGACATAGTAGGACTAGCTATAGAGACTGGCACACTATCTACTGCAGAACTTAAAATATTTAAACTTGTGGAATCAAAAACTGGAATACTTACTGCTAGAAAACTTGATGAAGTGGGAGACTGCAACTCGGTAGAAGAAATGGTGGTTGCTTCTATTGTTGCTATAGGTGATTGGACAAAAGTTGAAGTTGTCACAACCATGCTTGAAGGTGTCTCCGGGCTAGATGTAGAAACTTTTACTGGAGAGGTAGGAAGTGATGCAATGACTTCTGCTGCTATCCTCACAGTATCATCTACCTCAGTGGCTTCTTCTTGTTCATCACTGTCATCTTCAATATCTTTTATTATTACTGTTTCAATACTCGGTTGGTGAAGATGGTATATGTTCTTCCATGTGGCATTTGCAGCCTTCACAACCGATTCAATATTGTTGATCAGAATCAAACAAGTATTGAACTTTAGTGTCATCTTACTTTCATTTTCCTTTAATGCCTTCTTTACTTCATCATTTTTCAAGCTTGGCATTAACTGTCTCAGAGTTTGATCAAATATGTCTATCACAGTTTGCTTTGCATTGCTCCATCTCATTTTTATTGGATTTAATAAGACTGCTGGAACCTGTGGGGCTATTTCATCAAGAGAGTATTTCCACTGTCCCATCTTTTCAATAACAACATCTTCTATTTCCTTCTATTCTATTTCTGATCTGGTTTCATATTTAAAAGATTTTATGTTACTTACTCCAGATCCTGATCCGTCTCTAAAAAGTTTGATCCTCTCTTGAAAGTTTAGAGGAGGCCTTTTGAATACTATATCTTTGTCTGCCTTGTCTGCCTTACCTCTTGTACTTCTCCTTGTAAATACAGCAGTGGGAGGCTTAGGTGCCTTAGTGATAAAAGCCTTTCCTTTCTTCTTTGCAGGTTCTAGTTCCTCTGTTTTCTCATCCTTTTCCTCTTCTTCTTCATCGTTATCTCCTTTGTCCTAGGTTAACATTTGCATTTTGTCTATCCTCTTCTTTCCTTTGTTTACCGCCTATGGAAGTTTTATGCTTAATTCAATTCTCACCTTTGCTTCATCATATGTTCCAAAATATGGAGCTTTGGGATTAACAGGCTGATTAAGAAGGGCTTCAATGATATTCTTGGTTTCATCAATATTTACCTCATAAGGAAGAGGTTTTACATATACAATCCTCGGTTTAGCTGCTTGAATATATACATTATCACATTCTACCATGAAACAAATGTCATCCTTGTAATCCTCCACCAACTTCTGTGGAATCTAGAATCTATCATTCATATTCTCTTTGAAAGACTCAAAATAACTATCCATGATGCTTTGAAAATTTTCACCCATTTCTGAGATGTATTCATTTATCTCATAAAGGACTAGCACATCTTTTCTCCATACAACTTTTCCTTTGGAAGGGAAGAACTTTTGAACATAGAAGAATAAACAGACTAGTAGGGATCCAAACTTACATGGATTGTTTTTGGAAGTTTGAATGCTTTCCATGTTCTTGTTAAACTATTTTAACAATAAATCTGCAAGGTCAAATGATAAGTTGTTCTTGACCACTTTGTATGCTAGGTCAATAGCTTCACAGGAGACACTATTCTGTCAACTTGAACTGTATATTTTATGGGCAATTATGTGTGTACCAAACTTTAGTTCAGCATCGGTAATGCTGCTAACTTTCATGCCTCTACTGTCCCCTTCAGCTAGGGTTTTCTTTTCCAATTCTGACCAACCTAGGGTTTTGGTAGTTTTTTCTTTGTTCAACATGGGAAGATCGGTGATTTGATGAATCATCTTCTTGGTGATCTCTATGGGTTGCTCAAGCCAAATCTTTCCATCATGTATATGGTTGAGAATGTATCTAACCCATTTCTCTCAAAAGTTTCGAGGTAAATGTGCAATGTGAACTAATCCCTTATCTTCCAGATGTTTGTGCTTAGGTTTTAGAATACCATCCACACACAGTTCTTCATGCACAATATCTAGTTCTAGGTTCCCCATTTCATGAATTGCATAGTTGAAATGATTGCGAATATCGTTAATAAGTAGTACCTTAGGAGGAATCTGAGATTGAGCTCCGTTCGGGTCTAGGGCTGCTGCAATTGCGGGCACAATCTTGAAATCTGGTGCTCTCCATTCCCCTTGGACTAATATTTTGGATCCTTTCTTCACTGAGGTGCTGGATGATGCCATGGTAGCTCACAGAAAATTCTTTTCACAAAAGGTATTTGAGTCGCTGGATTGCTCTTGAAGTTTTCTGCTCTCAAAGTGCTAAAATTCGTGGTGAGAAATGAGTTTGATTTCTTGCCTTTTGTTTACAACTCTGTCATTAATGCTCAGTACAAATTAGGGTATGAATTCTGATAGACTATCATCCACTAACAATTAATTTCTCGGTGAAGACTTCACAACTCGGTGAACTCGAGAATTCATATTGCTCCGACCTCACTCAGTAAAGACTAATACCGACCTTGTTCGGTAAAGACTAATACCGACCTTTTTCGGTAAAGACTGGTACTGAACTTTGTATGATCTTACTACATCTTGTATGCTGATTTAGATCTTTCTTTTAATTCGGTTCTGGAACTACTTGGAGTTTGTCTAGGAGAATACAGTTCCAGTGCTTTCTTGGAAATTTAGTTTGAGTCGGTAGAGCTACCCATTCCATTACTTGGACTGGTTTGCTCGGTAGATTTAGGAATCCACTTTTGTCTCACCTGTTTCCTGACCTTAGTTGCTTCATTCTTCTTTCCATCTTCAACTTCACTAGCATTCATGTAGTTTCTGGCTATGTGACCGAGTTTAGTGCATTTGAAGCATCTTACGGTAGTATCTCTTTTCCTTAGATGATGTTTTATGCAGTTCATGCCAATGTGTCCATATTCTCCATAGTAATGACATCTACACCAGGTGTTGAAGTCCCATCCAAACATTGCTTTCATAATTTGTTCTGCTGGATTGAATGTCTTGGATCTACACTCAGATGCTTTGTGACCTTGTTTGTTGCACTTGTGACAATTACCTCTGAATCTTGGTTTTTCCTTGCATTCATTTGCTTTGTGACCATGTTGATTGCAGTTGTAGCATTTTCCATTGAATTTTTCTTTTTCATTGTTCCAACATTTATTTGAAGTATGTCCTATTTTACCACAATGATTACAAGTAGGTTTTTGATTTCTTTGAGTACCTTGCTTAGAAGATTCACCTTCTCCTTTGTATCCAAGTCCTGCTTTTCCTTTCTGCCTATGCAGATTTCACTCATACAGCTGATTCAAGTCTTCTTGGCTTTTCAGTATTCCTTCATTGATTTGTTTTTTGGTGTTTAGGTCATCCACCAATCTTAGATTGATTTCCTTTTCAGATCTTACTTCTTCTCTTGTGTTTTCTATTTCTGATCTTAGATTCAGAATTTCCTCATTTGTATGGGAGATCTGATCATTTAGGTTTTCTAGCTAAAGGGTTTTATTTTGGACTTCATTGTTCCTTCCATCTAATTCATCTTTCAACTTGTTTCTTTGTTCTAACATCTCACAAAATCTTGTTGAGTGTAGCTCTTGTTCTCTTTTTAATTTTCTCACTTCTTCCTGCAAAGACCCATTCTTTTCTAGGAGTTCTTTGACAGCATTGTTTGCTTCAACTGAGCTATTTGAGGGAAAAAGATCTTCAACCTTTTCTTCAATGTAATTCTGATCATTCATTTGATTTGCAAGTTCCTTTCTTCTTCTTAGGGATTGGGAAAGATGTTCTTTTTCTTCCTTAAGTTTAGCTATGGCCATTTCTAGATCTAGCTTTTCATTTTCAATCACCTTGTTTAGTTTGAATACCTCCATTGTCCTGGATCTTTGCTCAAGCTAGTTAAGCTTTATCTTGAGAACCAACAAAGCTCTGATACCAATTGTTGGAAATATTCAGGGATTAATCGAGTTACTGAGAGGGGAGGGGTGAATCAGTAACTTCAAATTTTCTTACAATTACAGATGTATTAACATATAGTTCACTTTTTCTTTATGCATATAGAAAGCATGAAACTTAAAAGCATTCACAACAATGACACATAGATTTGGTTACCCAGAAACCTTCCAAAAAGAAAGTAAAACTGGGGTGGGGATGAAACCCACAAAGCTTTAGTACTGTAGAATAAAGTTGGCCGGTTAAGGCTTACAATTTGATCACTTCTGATGATCTGCCCTGTTAGGAGCAATAAGGATTGCTAAATCCACCTTGTTAAAGGATTTGCAAACATACAATGAAGTATGCACTTGGTAAAGAGATTTTACAATAGACTGTTAAGTCTACCTGGTTAAAGGATTTTAGTACTAATTCACCTGTTAGGATGAAATAGTAGATCTCTTGCTTTGCAACTAGATTGCTGATTGAGATTCGCTGAATGTACTGATCACCTTCTGTGATGAATTTGTCTTTGTTGTTCCCTATACTGCTGTAGCCCTTTGTAATTCACTTATCTC
Organism: Chamaecyparis obtusa; assembly: GCA_027943335.1. NCBI lineage: Eukaryota > Viridiplantae > Streptophyta > Pinopsida > Cupressales > Cupressaceae > Chamaecyparis > Chamaecyparis obtusa. The sequence goes on from BSBK01008995.1 coordinate 65,011, forward strand.
TACCTTTTCCTTTTATTCACATACATACTCATATAATTACATCTTGACATCTTTACAACATTGTTTATATACAAGTCTAAACAATTAATTACAATTACAAAGTCAGCTTGACAAGTAAACATAATTGCCACTAAGTCGGCCCAAGTATGGTTACACAGTTCCTGCAAACTAACTCGGTGACTTTCTGATACTCGGCATCCACTGCATTACTCGGCATCATCATGCACTCAGTAGAAGTGAAGGCACGGTTCATACTAACCACTCGGTAGGTTTTCAACTCAGTAAATACTGGTGACTCGGTAGACATAATGTTACTCGGTTTACACTGTCCTGCTCGGTTTGCACTGTCTTGATCGGTTTGCACTATCTTGCTCGGTTTGCACTGTCCTACTCGGTTTGCACAGTTCTGCTTGGTTTGCACTATTCTGCTCGGTTTGCACTATTCTACTCGGTTTGCACTGTTCTGCTCAGTTTGCACTGTTCTGCTCGGTTTGCACTGTTCTGCTCGGTTTGCACTCAGAATGCAAATAAGTGTTGTCACTAGTGGCAATTCTGCTTAATGCCAACAATCTCCCCCTTTGGCATTAGTGAAAAAAACACTTATTGCTCAAAACTTATATACACTTATTGATTTTTTTTGTCTTGTCATAGGGCTTTATACATTATCTCCCCCTTTCAATGTGCTAACTTTTTCTTCTATACAAATTTCCTTCTATACATATCTCCCCCTTTTTGACGATAATGCCAAAGGTGTATATACAAGTTATTTATAGAGAGAATCCAAAATTTGATAGAAAATCAAAATGTACCTTCATGATTAGTGCCAGGGTTCTGTCCCAATTTTCTTGCAGAATCTTGCATGTTTGGATTGCAATTTGGACTTCTGCAGAGAGTTCAATCATGTGATCTGCTATAGAGAACTGATTGTCATGAATCAATGTTTTGGAATGTTCAATGTGCTTATACATTGTATTCATGATGGGAAGGATCATGTTCTGGATGTCTAACAGTGTGGATCGGATCCTTGTGTCTTCTTTTGGTAGATCTGACTGCATATTTGATAGGTATGAGACTTTCATGTGATGAGCAGAGCTTGAACTTGGTTCGAGTTGCAGCTTCTATATGCTAACCTTCATATCCTCATCCATTTTAATCATTTTATCCTTAACATCCTTTGTGAACTCGGGAATATTGCATAGTCTGGCCAAAAGAGAGGTGACATTCAAATAGGTAGATTCAATATTTGACAAATCTGAAGACAATTCCACTTGATTAATAGCTATGTGCTGAGCAATGTGCTCAAGAAATTTATTGTTGAATCTCTTCTCGGCTCTTTCAACTAACTTTTCTATCCCAGATGAATCCTCATTGTATTTATTTACTACTTCAGCTAATTGTAGAAAAACATGTTGAGAGGAGTCTACTTTTATACCTAATGCATCAGACAAAGTGTCTTTAGCATCCTTAATGATTTGATATTCCTTGTCTCTCTCCTCTTTAAGCTTCTTTTGCTTTGCTTTCCTTTGGAGGATTTCACCTATATTTTGCATTTGGTCTACTGATAGATTTGCAAAATCTAATGTTGGAATCTCTATTTCTTCATCTAGGTCTATATCCTCTACTATATTCTTACCCAAAAATTTTATACTCAGTAGAGCCTTAGGCTTATCTGTACTTAATGCCTTAGTAGTAGTGACAATAGACATAGTAGGACTAGCTATAGAGACTGGCACACTGTCTACTGGAGAACTTAAAATATTTACACTTGTGGAATCAAAAACTGGAATACTTACTGCTGGAAAACTTGATGAAGTGGGAGACTGCAACTCGGTAGAAGAAATGGTGGTTGCTTCTATTGTTGCTATAGGTGATTGGACAAAAGTTGAAGTTGTCACAACCATGCTTGAAGGTGTCTCCGGGCTAGATGTAGAAACTTTTACTGGAGAGGTAGGAAGTGATGTAATGACTTTTGCTGCTATCCTCATAGTATCATCTACCTCAGTGGCTTCTTCTTGTTCATCACTATCATCTTCAATATCTTTTATTATTACTTTTTCAATACTCGGTTGGTGAAGATGGTATATGTTCTTCCATGTGGCATTTGCAACCTTCACAACCAATTCAATATTGTTGATCAGAATCAAACAAGTATTGAACTTTAGTGTCATTTTACTTTCATTTTCCTTTAATGCCTTCTTTACTTCATCATTTTTCAAGCTCAGCATTAACTGTCTCAGAGTTTGATCAAATATGTCTATCACAGTTTGCTTTGCATTGCTCCATCTCATTTTTATTGGATTTAATAAGACTGCTGGAACCTATGGGGCTATTTCATTAGGAGAGTATTTCCATTGTCCCATCTTTTCAATAATAGCATCTTCTATTTCCTTCTATTCTATTTCCGATCTGGTTTCATATTTAAAAGATTTTATGTTACTTACTCCAGATCCTGATCCATCTCTAAAAAGTTTGATCCTCTCTTGAAAGTTTAGAGGAGGCCTTTTGAATACTATATCTTTGTCTACCTTGTCTGCCTTATCTTTATCTGCCTTACCTCTTGTACTTCTCCTTGTAAATATAGCAGTGGGAGGCTTAGGTGCCTTAGTGATAAAAACCTTTCCTTTCTTCTTTGCAGGTTCTGGTTCCTCTATTTTCTCATCCTTTTCCTCTTCTTCTTCATCGTTATCTCCTTTGTCCTCAGTTAGCATTTGCATTTTTGCTATCCTCTTCTTTGCTTCGTTTACCGCCTATGGAAGTTTTATGCTTAATTCAATTCTCACCTTTGCTTCATCATATGTTCCAAAATATGGAGCTTTGGGATTAACAGGCTGATTAAGAAGGGCTTCAATGATATTCTTGGTTTCATCAATATTTACCTCATAAGGAAGACGTTTTACATATACAATCCTCAGTTTAGCTGCTTGAATATATACATTGTCACAGTCTACCATGAAACAAATGTCATCCTTGTAATCCTCCACCAACTTCTATGGAATCTGGAATCTATCATTCATTTTCTCTTTGAAAAACTCAAAATAACTATCCATGATGCTTTCAAAATTTTCACCCATTTCTGAGATGTATTTATTTATCTCATAAAAGACTGGCACATCTTTTCTCCATACAACTTTTCCTTTGGAAGGGAAGAAATTTTGAACATAGAAGAATAAACAGACCAGTAGGGATCCAAACTTACATGGATTGTTTTTGGAAGTTTGAATGCTTTCCATGTTCTTGTAAAACTATTTTAACAATAAATCTGCAAGGTCAAATGATAAGTTGTTCTTGACCACTTTGTATGCTAGGTCAATAGCTTCACAGGAGACACTATTCTATTGACTTAAACTGTATATTTTATGGGCAATTATGTGTGTACCAAACTTTAGTTCAGCATCGGTAATGCTGCTAACTTTCATGCCTCTACCGTCCCCTTCGGCTAGGGTTTTCTTTTCTAGTTCTGACCAACCTAGGGTTTTGGTAGTTTTTGCTTTGTTCAACATGGGAAGATCGGTGATTTGATGAATCATCTTCTTGGTGATCTCTATGGGTTGCTCAAGCCAAATCTTTCCATCATGTATATGGTTGAGAATGTATCTAACCCATTTCTCTCAAAAGTTTCGAGGTAAATGTGCAATGTGAACTAATCCCTTATCTTCCAGATGTTTGTGCTCAAGTTTTAGAATACCATCCACACACAGTTCTTCACGCACAATATCTAGTTCTAGGTTCCCCATTTCATGAATTGCACAGTTGAAATGATTGTGAATATCGTTAATAAGTAGTACCTTAGGAGGAATCTAAGATTGAGCTCCATTCGGGTCTAGGGCTGCTGCAATTGCGGGCACAATCTTGAAATCTGGTGCTCTCCATTCCCCTTGGACTAACATTTCAGATCCTTTCTTCACTGAGGTGCTGGATGATGCCATGGTAGCTCACAGAAAATTCTTTTCACAAAAGGTATTTGAGTCGCTGGATTGCTCTTGAAGTTTTCTGCTCTCAAAGTGCTAAAATTCGCGGTGAGAAATGAGTTTGATTTCTTGCCTTTTGTTTACAACTCTGTCATTAATGCTCAGTACAAATTAGGGTATGAATTCTGACAGACTATCATCCACTAAGAATTAATTGCTCAGTGAAGACTTCACAACTCAGTGAACTCGAGAATTCATATTGCTCCGACCTCACTCGGTAAAGACTAATACCGTCCTTGTTCGGTAAAGACTAATACCGACCTTGTTCGGTAAAGACTGGTACCGACCTTCCTATGATCTTACTACATCTTGTATGCTGATTTAGATCTTTCTTTTAATTCGGTTCTGGAACTGCTTGGAGTTTGTCTAGGAGAATACAATTCCAGTGCTTTCTTGGAAATTTATTTTGAGTCGGTAGAGCTACCCATTCCATTACTTGGATTGGTTTGCTCAGTAGATTTAGGAATCCACTTTTGTCTCACCTGTTTCCTGACCTTAGTTGCTTCATTCTTCTTTCCATCTTCAACTTCACTAGCATTCATGTAGTTTCTGGCTATGTGACCGAGTTTAGTGCATTTGAAGCATCTTACGGTAGTATCTCTTTTCCTTAGATGATGTTTTATGCAGTTCATGCCAATGTGTCCATATTCTCCATAGTAATGACATCTACACCAGGTGTTGTAGTCCCATCCAAACATTGCTTTCATAATTTTTTCTACTGGATTGAATGTCTTGGATCTACACTCAGATGCTTTGTGACCTTGTTTGTTGCACTTGTGACAATTACCTCTGAATCTTGGTTTTTCCTTGCATTCATTTGCTTTGTGACCATGTTGATTGTAGTTGTACCATTTTCTATTGAATTTTGCTTTTTCATTGTTCCAACATTTATTTTAAGTATGTCCTATTTTACCACAATGATTACAAGTAGGTTTTTGATTTCTTTGAGTACCTTGCTTAGAAGATTCACCTTCTCCTTTGTATCCAAGTCCTACTTTTCCTTTCTGCCTATGCAGATTTCACTCATACAGCTGATTCAAGTCTTCTTGGCTTTTCAACATTCCTTCATTGATTTGTTTTTCGGTGTTTAGGTCATCCACCAATCTTAGATTGATTTCCTTTTCAGATCTTACTTCTTCTCTTGTGTTTTCTATTTCTGATCTTAGATTCAGAATTTCCTCATTTGTATGGGAGATCTGATCATTTAGGTTTTCTAGCTGAAGGGTTTTATTTTGGACTTCATTGTTCCTTCCATCTAATTCATCTTTCAACTTGTTTCTTTGTTCTAAGATCTCACAAAATCTTGTTGAGTGTAGCTCTTGTTCTCTTTTTAATTTTCTCACTTCTTCCTGCAGAGACCCATTCTTTTCTAGGAGTTCTTTGACAGCATTGTTTGCTTCAACTGAGCTATTTGAGGGAAAAAGATCTTCAACCTTTTCTTCAATGTAATTCTGATCATTCATCTGATTTGCAAGTTCCTTTCTTCTTCTTAGGGATTGGGGAAGATGTTCTTTTGCTTCGTTAAGTTTAGCTATGGCCATTTCCAGATCTAGCTTTTCATTTTCAATCACCTTGTTCAGTTTGAATACCTCCATTGTCCTGGATCTTTGCTCAAGCTAGTTAAGCTTTATCTTGAGAACCAACAAAGCTCTGATACCAATTGTTGGAAATATTCAGGGATTAACCAAGTTACTGAGAGGGGAGGGGTGAATCAGTAACTTCAAATTTTCTTACAATTACAGATGTATTAACATATAGTTCACTTTTTCTTTATGCATATAGAAAGCATGAAACTTAAAAGCATTCACAACAATGACACATAGATTTGGTTACCCAGAAACCTTCCAAAAAGAAAGTAAAACTGGGGTGGGGATGAAACCCACAAAGCTTTAGTACTGCAGAATAAAGTTGGCCGGTTAAGGCTTACAATTTGATCACTTCTGATGATCTACCCTGTTAGGAGCAATAAGGATTGCTAAATCCACCTTGTTAAAGGATTTGCAAACATACAATGAAGTATGCACTTGGTAAAGAGATTTTACAACAGACTGTTAAGTCTACCTGGTTAAAGGATTTTAGTACTGATTCACCTGTTAGGATGAAACAGTAGATCTCTTGCTTTGCAACTGGATTGCTGATTGAGATTTGTTGAATGTACTGATCACCTTCTATGATGAATTTTTCTTTGCTGTTCCCTATACTGCTGTAGCCCTTTGTATTTCACTTATCTCTGCCTTTTCCTTTTATTCACATACATACTCATATAATTACATCTTGACATCTTTACAACATTGTTTATATACAAGTCTAAACAATTAATTACAATTACAAAGTTGGCTTGACAAGTAAACATAAGTGCCACTAAGTCAGCCCAAGTATGGTTACACGGTTCCTACAAACTAACTCGGTGACTTTCTGATACTCGGCGTCCACTGCATTACTTGGCATCATCATGCACTCGGTAGAAGTGAAGGAACGGTTCATTCTAACCACTTGGTAGGTTTTGAACTCAGTAAATACTGGTGACTCGGTAGACATAATGTTACTCAGTTTACACTGTCCTGCTCGGTTTGCATTGTCTTGATCGGTTTGCACTGTCTTGCTCGGTTTGCATTGTCCTGCTCGGTTTGCACTGTTCTGCTCGGTTTGCACTGTTCTACTCAGTTTGCACTGTTCTGCTCGGTTTGCACTATTCTACTCAGTTTGCACTGTTCTACTCAGTTTGCACTGTTCTACTTGGTTTGCACTGTTCTGCTCAGTTTGCACTATTGTGCTCAGTTTGCACTATTCTGCTTGGTTTACACGCAGAATGCAAATAAGTGTTGTCACTAGTGGCAATTTTTCTTAATTCCAACAAATGATTCTTTAAACCTTAAAACTTTATCTTTGATTCAACTCGATAACAACTTAGTAACACAAACTTCAATACTAACCTATAAGAGTAAATTAACTTATCAATCATTCACAATAAACATTCAACACATATAACACTAGTATTTAATGTGGAAACTCAATTTGGGAAAAACCACTATGGGAATTATCACCCACCAAAGTAATACTCTTCTAAAGTATTATCGGTTAAAAGTCAATATTGTTAAAGATTACAATGCACATTATTAAATGTGACCCTATCAAGGGATTTGCCTTAAATCTATTTGGATCTTTAGCCTATTAGGAGTGGCTTGGTTAAAGGTCTTTAAACACTCTTCAAGAATGTCACCTCTCTCAAGGTTTTACAATAAGATTGTTAAGTCCACTTAGTTAAGAGAAGTTTTGGTCATGGAATGTTTTATGTCTATCAAAGCAGATCTAGATGTCGGCTCCCCTAGGAAGAAACCTAAGGAGGACAATGAGGATGCGGGTGTTGAGGGTCCTAGTAAATGCACTCGATCGACTAAAAGAAAAAAGATCAAAGATAGGATCCTAGAGATTTCAGACTTCAATGCTTCCATAAAGAAGATCTCAGAGGCAAAGAAGGAAGCAGATGAAACCTGTAAGGAGTTTTCTTAGTTTTTCTTGGGTCCTGGTGCTATCCTTTTCTTGGTTTCCTTGGTTACTAGTGGTTTTTCTAGTGTCTAGTTTTTCGGCTTTGGTTCTGGTGGATTGGTTCCCAGTCCACTTTATTTTCAGCATGTTTAATGATGTAATCTTTTGAACTCTTCTTGTATGTGGTTTCGGGTCCCCTTTAAAACCTTTTTTTTCCTACAATCAAAAATAGTAAAAAAATTGATCTGTAAATCTGCAACTACCTCTTGCTTAGTCAGATCCCTTGTTCTCTCTTTGTCTTCACTTCTTCCCTTCACTACTCATTGGCCACAACACTTCATCAATCTTTGCTTACAAACTCATATTTTAACCTTTTTCTTCTTCACTGCATCACTCGGTTACACATACACCCTTCAACTTGCCAAATTCTTTTCCATTAAATTTCATCCTTTATATAGACTTTTTTTCGCATCTTAATCTCATTTTTATGTTTTCCCCTATTTATTCTCAACCGTCAGATTATCCTCTTGAATTGATTCAATGAATCTGGAACTCAGTAAAAGTTTTTATCATTACCTCATAACTTGAACTTTTCTTGTAATGTGTACCTTCATTTTTTCCTCTTATATCTTTACCATAGATCATCACCTTGAATTTTCTTGATCATAGATCTCTTTAACTAACTCTTCCTCATCCTTAAAATCTTCCAAATCATTGTGGCTCATCGTTAAATGTCATTTTAATCCTTATCTTTAATTTTTGTACCTTTCTCGGTGTCTAAATCCTTCTCCTTCAACCAATTCTATTTTATTTTCTTAGTAACTAAATCCTTCTACTTAGTGTCTTTCTTTTCTTTCACTTTACCCAAATTTACTTTCCTTTTACCAAATAAATTTTCTTGCTCAGTAACCAAACTATTTTTATTTACCAACTTGACCATTCTCTTTTACCAATTTGATATAATGAAATGTAAAGTAGTAACCCACTAAATCAATATAACCTTATCATTTTCCAATATGTATTAGCTTCACATTTAAGTTCTTCAACTTCACAAATTTTCACTTCCTCTTTTTCTTAAAAACTTGCTGAACTTATATCATACTTTGAATGATATGGCAACTCAATATAAACTAGAAATAAATTCCCTGACATCAATAAAAAAATAAAAAATGATCTAATCCTTCTACAATCATGTATATCTCTGATCTTGGTCATCATTATCATCACCATCAGTTCTAGTTAATATTTTGGTCTTGGGAGTTTAAAGAATCATTTGAAAGCATGGAGTATTTTAGAAATTTGATTGTTTGTTGTTCTAGATCAACCAGTGGAATAAAGGTAGGGTTTGAAACCTATCTATTTTTCATTTTGAAATATTTTATGCATTGTGTATGCAAGGATTGTGAGGGTTTTGAAATTTATTGTTTATATGGAATAATTGGTTTAGGGTTTTGGTTAGATGAATTTTCAAATTTTATTGTGTGAGAAGAAATTCTAGTATTTTTATGTATATGAGCATACTTAGATTTATTTTTAAAGCATGTATATATAAATATATACATATATGTACATATATATATGTACATATATATATATGTACATATATATATATATATACATATATATATATACATATATATATATACATATACATATATATATATATACATATATATATATATATATATACATATATATATATATATATATATATATATATATATATATATATATATATATATATATATATATATATATATATACATACATATATATATATATATATATATATACACACATACATACATACACACACACACACACACACACACACACACACACACACACACACATATATATATATATATGTACATATCTATCTTCAAATTGTATCTAGATTTTTAATGTGATCACATGATATGTTTACTGATGTGAAGGCATTTTCATAACCCATCAATCTTCATTAGGACCCTTTTGGGCTACTCAATTGTGTTAGCACCTGTAAAAAATTTTATGACTCTGTAGATTTTCTCTAGTCTCTACAAGTGTTTTCTGGGTCTCTACCCTTAAACCCTAGGTTTAAATTTTCAAATATCTAGCCATTAGTGAAAAAGCCTTTTTATTCTGGCCCTATTATATTTCTTCATTAGCTTTTCAGGCCACTTAAGTGATTAAAAAATGCACATGTGCTTTACTTTTCTGGTCAGTCACTAGTTCGCATGCTTCCCGATGATTTGACCCTTAACATTTTGTGACTCTGCTAGCGGTCTCATTCTTTTTGGTCTCATGTTCACATGGTCAGAGGGGCCTAGCATCGTAGTTACTTTCAATCTAATGGTAGGTGCATGATCTCATGGAATATTCCTTCCCGTTGAGATCATGTGACAGCCGCTCAATCTTCCATCATGTTGTGGCCTGTGCGTGGTGGGTCCTTGTTTGCTCAGTCATCCTGACTTGGTGGCTTTTCATTGGCCGAGGTGGATTGTGATGTGGAACTTGTCAATAGGGCCTATAGTCAAAGACTTTTAATCAACGGTTGGCACTTGATTGCAAGTAATATTCTTTCCCCTTGTGATCATGTGCCCACCATCTGATTTGATGCCACAGGTAGTGGGACCTATTGCCGGATTTCCTGATATGGCTTTTCCTGATTAGCTGGGCTCGGTAGTGACTTGGCGGTTGTCAGTGGCATCAATTTTTTCAAAGGGTTAAACAATAGTTCAATCCTATGATTTTTGTTATACCATGATAAAATTTGATGCTTTTTTAAGCACAATGGTATAGCGACCACCGTCTGATCTTTCACGAGGTAGTGGCTACTGACAGATGTGTTGACGTGCTCATTTCCCATTGGCTAAGGAATTTTTGATGAGGCCAGAGACTTTTTAAAATGGCCTTTTGACTATTATGGAAATTAATGACAACCACCCAATCTGCCATAAAAGGATGAGATCTACAACCATGTTTTAAACTTACCCATTAGTCATTTCTTCAAGAAATTCAAATATTTAAAGTGTTTTTAGCGATAGAAGGACTATTTTTTAATGTTTTAGCAGCTGGGTTTGGTAGGAATGATCTTGACGACTGCTGCAGAGTGGCCCAGGGTGTTTGATGACTAATTGCAGGGGTTTTTGTACCATAAAGAAGTTGCTCAAGGTGTGTTGTAGGTGGGTAATTAGATTGATAAACATAGCAAATTCATGGTCTTCAGTACAAATCAAAAGATTTATCATAAGTGAAGATCATCCTAGGATCTGATCAGGCCAGGTCGCTAGGTTTTTTTGCCATGAAATAAATTGTGATTGAATTTTTGGTTGGTTTGGTGTGTGAAAACCCCAACCCCTTTCCCTCATCATCTGTAGCTTGTTGCATCCTATTTTTGGGATTCCAAGATGACTAGGGGGTATATATGGTTTAATTTTTTATTTTGTAGGGTTGTTGATGTTATGTTGAAAATCAATGTAAAAGACTGAACAAGGAGAGCCTGGATTTTGGGTCTGTTTCCTAGCATTTTGTTGTTCTGGTAATGTATTGATTCTATAAATTTTAATGAGAATACACTTGGATTCCAATCTCAAATTCATGTTTATCTTCTTATTTTGATCTTGGGCTCATATATGTTAATGTCACAAAGTGAGTTAGCATATGGTAAACAAAGAGTATTGTGGAATTATCTTTGAGTTCCTAACAAAGTTAGGATTAAAGTCTTTAAGGTGATTTTAGTGAGTTCATGGTTAGATAGGAATTTGATGATAGGGTTTGGGAATGAGAGGGATAATAGGCAAAGCACTTATTCTAAGTTCAAGAGTGTTTGAGGTAGGATTTTTAGCTAATATGTGTTATTGGGTGACTCTATGCCCTAGGTTAAGGCACTAATCCATTCTCTAGAAGTAGTTCATCATCATCCACCACACATTTAAATGATAAAATCTTTAAACCAATTAGTAAAGGGTATAGTTGTATAATATTTAGTGATTCCTTTCAAGAAGTGAATCAAAGGTACACCCGCTTGAGCATCTAGGCTCAAAGTGTAGGAGGATCCTTGTTGATCCTTATTAATTGGCCCTTTTCCTAGCAGACTTTGGAGTGGTGATAGAGTCAGTGACATTAGTTTGTCAATCATAGTGTAAACCTTCAAGTAGAAAGAAAAGTAAACCAACAAAATGGTGACTATACTGGGGAGAGTCTAGAGATAAAACTTATTAAGTGGACTCTTGTTTTTCCTATTGTATTTAGTTAAAAGATTTCCCACTTTGGTGGACGACACCTCAAAAGGTTTGAACCGGTGCAATAGACTATAGATCATGGACAAAAGAAGGAATACTAGGCCATTTATGAAGAAAAATCTGGAGGTTACTCTCTGTAGACATGGCAAATTGGCAAAGGCTTAAATCAATCAAAAGGTGCATCAAGTCATCAAAATAGCATGAAAAATCAATAAATGGAATAAAGGCAATTCAAATCAAAGGAAAATTCAATTAAATGATTAAATGATTAAATAAAGCTTGAAAAGGGGAAAAACACTAAGAAATTGATTAAATTCAATTAATGACATAGTTGTTGAAAGCAAAAATCAAAATGAACCTCTTACCCTTCATGGCTAAATTTAATTACTTTAATTAATTAATAAATATGAATTTCTCTCAACAAAGAAAAAAGGAGACAAAATGGACACAAATCACTCACTTTTGTTGAAATGGTCTAGCCTTTTGAAACCATTTAAATGTTTGTCCCCCAATTTAGGGACAAAGCAAAGCCAATTGACCTTACCCAAGCATAACCATGGTTATCTCACTCTACCCCCTACCCTTGGGAAAATCTTATAAATAGAAGGCATTTTGAGGCATTAATCATCCACTCCATATCTTTGAATTGTAGCAAAGCTCTTGCAATTTGCATCCACACCACTCACTTAGCATTTTCATTGATAATTAGCTTCAATTGTTGATCATTTTAGAGATTTCTTATCAAATAGAGCTAGAATTTGATAATTAGATCTAATTTGCATATCATTCTTAGTTCAATTCTCATAATTAGAGTGTGACTAGTGAGGATTTGTAGCTGAGAGCCTCACTTACTACTTCAATTTAGAGAACCATAAGATATTTAGATTAATTTGTGCATTATTTAGATTAGTTTGCTTTGAATAGTATAAATTCTCTTTAAATCTTGTCATTTCATGAAGGTGTAAATCACTCACACACAAATGGCGCCCACCGTGGGGCTCTAGGCCTTAAATTTATCATAATTTCCACGTTATTTGCAAAATTTAGGCTAGAATTGCATGATTTTGCTCACTGTTTGCAGGTTACAGGAAAGAAATCATGCCTACAGGTAAAGAAATCATGCCTACAGCAAAGAGATGTCACTCGTGGTAATTAAAATGTCACCTGGAGTCTGAATGATCATGCTTATCAGCCTACAGAATTACACTTCTAGATAAAGAAATCACGCCTGCGAAAATTAAATTCTCGCCTCACGGACAAGAAGCTGATGCCTTTGGCTATTTAGATGTCGCCTGGAAAGAATTAAAAGCCGCGGCCGAGGAATGATTTTCTACCTGGTGTAAAGGGAGTTTACTGCCTTTCGCATTTAATTTGTCACTTTTAGTATTTTAAATGTCGCTTTCAATTAATTAAATGTCACTTCTCTGAGTTAGTTTGTCACTTGAAATAAAGAGTTCACGCATTCATTTAATTTGATATCGCACTTAATTACTTTAATCTCACTTGAGCCCCTTTTGGTGACGCTCGCGGTTAAAGTAATTATGTCTTTATTAAATTAGATCTCGCCTTTAGCATGGACAATGTCACCTGGTGTAGCATTCATATTGTATCAGAGTAATTACTGTTGTCGCATGTATTAAAGATTTCACACTTTTGCAAAATTTAATATCACACTTGTCTATTTTAATCTCGCTTGAGCCCCTTTTGGTGACGCTCGCGGTTAAAGTAGTCACGTCTTTATTAAATTTAATCTCGCCTGTAGTCTGGATGATGTCGCCTGACTGTATTTTCTCTGTTTTGTCAAAATAAGGACTATATGCTAACTTCACTGTCATTTTTTTTGTTTCAGGAGCATGGTCTGTCATAAGAAAGTGCAAAAACTAGAGAGAAGGCACAACTTAGAATAAAAATTGATCTCTAAAAGGATAAGGAAAGAAAATTGGGTACATTCTACCTTTGTTCTCAACAATGATTTAGAGAAAGAAGTAGAATTATATGCTAAATACATTGCTGTTGTAGATGCTTACAAACAAAAATATGTCTCATTAAATTCAGAATTTAGTCCTTAAATTTGTAAAAATTTTGCAAGTATTTTGGTTAAAAAAAATCAAAAGCATAATCAATTATATCATTTTTAGCTTTGATTTTGGTTTCCCCTCACTTTGTTTGTATTGTGCTGACTAACTTGTTGGTGGAGGGAATGTTTTGCTAAGGTAAGAGAAGGATTTGGAGAGAAAAATGAAAAATCTACTACTTAAAAATGCACCTAGCCTTTGCTAGCATCATTTGAGGTATTTTTCTCATCAAGCTTGCACTTCCCTTAAATTGTGGCATTTCAAAGTTCAAAACATAGTTTAATCATAAAAGAAAAAAATAAACACTTCAATTCTAAGAATCCCTTTGTCATGGGGTTGAAAAAGAACCAAATTGATTGTGAGTATTTGGGATAAGGGAAGAGCAATAGGGATATGCTCTTCACTCTTTGAGTGAATCAAATTCCCAAACTTGCTCTACCAAATCCACTTTTCATGCTTTCAAATGAACATGTTTAAAACTTAGTGGGCTCGCCTCCTGAGATTGCCTTAGAAGGGCTGGTGAGAGGGACAGCCCAAAGTGGGATACACTTGCTTTTGCCGTGAGAATCCGACCCACTATAAAATGAAATGCGGGTATCCTTAATGGGGTACATGACAAAAGGATTTTATCTCTTTCAAAATTCCTCTAGTAGTCCTAACGGATTGCGCAAAATCATACTTTTGTGCGTGTGGGAAGCCCCTTAACATACTTGGGGGATGAAAAGCTAAGATCTCTTTTGAACGGAAAACTTACTACATAACGGTAAAATAGAAAAACTACCTATTAGAGCCATGTTTACGAACCAATTATGTGCTAGGTAGATTGTGTGGAAGCTATTCTTGTGTTAAACCTGTGAAAACGTTCAAAAATATACACATTAGAGCATTCTAGGGATATGATACCCAATTGATGTGTGTATTGAGATTGTTTTTATTTTCAAACAAGATATTCCAAAGTTATTGATCAAAACACCATTAAAATTTTAAACCATTTAAAATTGATCAAAAAACTTTTACCTTATTCCAAAAATAGCTTATCAAGAGAAGAAAGTCAACATACCCTTAAAGTTTGTTCATGCATGTTATTACAAGGTCACTCTCTATAAGGAAAGCATTACAAACAGACGGGACCTACAACGGAGAAGAACTCCCATTTCCAAAGAACACTTTCATTACTTCACGAGTGACTGGAAAACCCGCTAAGGCAAAGGACATTAACAAGATGTTTAGTGGTACCCTAGGAAATATTGATCCCAACAACCAAGGGAACAACATGAATAGGGGTATAGATCCTAACAACAATCAAGGGAACAACATGAATGAGGGTATGGATCTTAACAACAATCAAGGAAATTCTAATAATGGAGGAAGAGATCCTAATTCTCAAGAGGCAAATTCACAAGGCAACAACTTATTTCCTCCTCATAATACAAACTTACCCCCAACTGTAGAAGAAGCCACGATTGAAAGAGCATTAGAGGCAAGACAATGTCCTTATTTCATAGAACTAATGAAAAAGACCATGCTTATGGATAAAGAAAAACACTTCATGGACTTAATACAAACGGGGGTAAAGCTACCTAAAGATTTTGACATAGAGAAATTAAAGCCCAAGGAAATAGAAGACCCTATGGAAGCAATGAGGGAACAATTCAAGGCATTACAAATGGAAATTAACAGTTTGAAACAAAATGGGGCTCCTAAGCCTTTCTCTATTGAAACATTATGTCCTTTTCCATTCGATAAGATTTTGGTCATGGTGCCTTTTCCCATTAATGTAACATTTCCTAAATATGAGAGGTATGAAGGAACATTTGACCCACATGATCATCTTCGGGGGTTTTGTGCATTGAGTCTTGAATTCATGCATGAATCAACCTATTTAATGAGACTATTCCCAAGAAGTTTGGGAGGAACGGCCATGGATTGGTTTTCAAAACTACCATCTGGCATAAAATCCTTTGAAGAGTTAGCATCTAAATTTGTGACTCATTACTCTTATAACATCAAACATGAGGTCACAATGATAATGTTATGTAACATGAAGCAACAAGATGGAGAAGCCTTTCTCACATTCTTGCAAAGATGGAGGACTGCATTTGCTAGATATCCAAGAAGTGTATCGGAGAAAGAAAAAATGGATATCTTTATTAACGGTTTAAGAAGCGAGCTGAATTATAGACTAAGGATGCAATGTCCTAAAACCTTCCAAGATTTGATTGATAATGGAATTACAATGGAAGAAGTGTTGATTAAGAGTGGAGAGTTGAAATTGTACGAGGAAAATAAGAATAACTCTAACTCCAACAACAACAACAACAATACCAACAATAACAATAATCCAAATAAAAGTTGGTACAACAACAATAGCCGTTATGCTGCAAAGAATAACAACAAGGGAATTGTTAATGATGGTGTAGTGGAATCCAACAACTTGAAGGTGATTCCATTTTCCCTTACAAAGACACCAAATCAAGTGAATAATGCTAATCAAGAATATAATGCACCTTCCAACAACAACAACAATGCCAATAAGAATAATCAAGGAAACAAGGATCAAAACAACAAGTATGATAAGTATTTGAAGCCCACTCCTGCAAGACACTTTACACCCTTGGGAGAACCACTTGAAACTGCATTAAAGGCTCTCATAGCTAACAATGTTATTACATTACCCGCTATTAAGCCTTATGAACCAGACCACAAGCCAGGTTGGTGGGATGCTAAGCATCATTGTGAATATCATAGGATTCGGGGGCACACTACAAATAAATGTCTACAATTAAAGAATGTGGTGCAAGACTTGATAGAAAATAACATAATCACTGTTGATGGACCCCAAAATAATGAAGATCATACCGCCTTCAAACAACCTTTTTACAAACATGATAAAGGTGAGTCATCAAATGGCAAGAAACAAAGTGCCAATAATCTCAACTTTGCGCCATCATATGATCATATTCTTAATGCTATCATCATTAATGAACAGCCTCAAAAGGAAGCAACTAATGTCATTACAAGAGGGTAGAATTCTAGAATGACTTTACAAGGGATAGTCCCTCAAAACACCAATATCCCACCATCCAACATTGTGGTCAAACAACCTCCTACAGCAGCAAGACCTTATAGTTTGGTGGACCAATTGCAATGTACTCCAGCACAAATCTCAATCTTAGAGTTATTTAAGTTGTCACCAAATCATAAAGAGATTTTGGAAAAAGCTTTGGAAGAGACACATGTTTCTACTACCCTAGGGGAAGAAAAATTTCAAAATATGGTAGGACATCTTGTGGCTCCTCATTGTCTTTCATTTTTCGATCAAGATGACATGTCTATAACTCATCCTCAAAATTTTCCATTACATATAGAGGTTTTGATCGAAAGGCATAGAGTCAAAAGAGCCCTTATTGATGGAGGGGCTGGCCTTAACATATGCACATTGAGTCTTGTAAAATCCTTAGGTCTATCCGAGTCTTGCATTGACCCTACAAAGAAAATCACCATAAAAGCTTATGATGAAGCTGAAAGAGCTTCTAAAGGCATGATTGTGTTGCCCATCCAAGTGGGACCAGTTAAGAAGGAAACCAAATGTCAAGTGTTGGACATGAAATTAACCTATCACATCTTATTGGGAAGACCCTAGATTCATGAGATGCAAGCTATCCCATCCACATACCACCAATGCATCAAGTTCCCATACATGGGTGAAGAAATCATAGTTGGAGGAGACTCAAATCCATTTCAATATTGTAATGCACTCAAACCCTTGCATGAATTGTACATTCCACACAATCGTGAAGGAGTTGTTCCAAGAATCACCAATGAAGATGCACAAAATCCTCTTCAAGCTAGCTCAACTACATCAACTAAGGGCAAGGAAAAAGTGAGCTACGAGGGTCCAAATGTGATGGAAAGTCCATATATGGCACCTAAATTGGAGACAGTGATCTACAAACCTACTAAAGAGGAAAAAGAACAAGCTAAAGTAGATCATTATCAATACATGAGTGAGATGATAAACAAATTTGACAAACAATGCAAGATTAGTTCAAAAGGGGTAGGAGAATATTCAGTTTCTCTATTTGACATGCCCATGTCTCCCAAATCACATGGAAAACCCTCAAAAGAACATCTTCCACATAAGTATAATTCTTATTTTGTGAGGGAAGATAGCAAAGCAACATGGGATAAGGAAGAGGATGATGTCCTCCAATGGCTTTATCATGATGAGGATGGTACCCTAGACACTCCCATGGAAAGAATTCAGCATGTTAATATACAAACAGAACAATATGGGAAAGGATTTGATATTATGCAAAAGATGGGATACAAAGGAAGAGGACCCCTAGGCCAAAGACATAGAGGATTATTAGAACCTATTGAACCTATTTGGAGGGCAAGTCATGAAAAATCCGGAGTAGGTTTTCAATATAAGGGAGAAAGTTCAAGTCCAATGCATGATTTTCATCCTCAAATAAATGCATTAGAATCCGAAGGAGATAGTGATGACTCTAGGGATTATGAATGGGATACTTTATTAGATGAGTCATGTCAAGATAAAGAAGTCATTGCTATACATACTTATGCAAAAATCCCAAAACAAGATGCTCCAATTAATGAAGAATCTTCTATTCAAAGGCCTAATATAGAACAAGCATCTAGTAGTGGAGCATGGATAGAAACATTTTGGACACCTTCAGAGGAGGGAAATTCAAATGTTAGTTTTAACCCGCTTTTGGCTTTTCCCACATTGTTTCCCATAGAGGTCGACGAGGATTCAAGTGAAGGGGACTTTGACCCTGCTTCCATGGATCATCTTGAGGAAGCGCACATCATAGATCTAAACGATACAATGTATGAACCCTCAAACAAAGTCATGTCCTTAAATCCTATTGATGATACGTTACCCAATAGTTCCTTAATTTTGATACATCCAGACCTCATTGATTGGGATCAAACTGAACCACATGACTTATTTTACTTCCCAAATGACCAAGCAACAAACCAATACCTCAATGCGGTTGAACCCTCTTTCACCAACGAACTCAATACAGACATGATGACGACAGAAAGGGTCCAATCTCTTAGTCAAAAAAAAGAAAAAATGAAAAAAAATAAAAAAATGAGAAGTTCTATTGGTGAAAACCCAACTGTGGCACCATTAGAACCAAAAACAATGAAAATAAAAGATGTTTCTTTTGGTGAAAACCCAACTGTGGCACCATTAGAAGAGAGATTGGACACTTTGCCTAAACATGAAGAAGAACGGTCATCTATTCTTATAGAACCAACAGAAAAAGTTAACATTGGTACAAAACTAGAGCCAAAGGTTGTACACTTGGCTGCATCACTTACGTCTCTTGAAAGAGAGGACTTTATCAAATTCTTCCAAGAACAACAAGTAAATTTTGCATGGTCATATGCCGATATGCTTGGATTAGATCCTGATTTTATAATGCATCATCTGAATGTTAGACCCGGAGTTAAACCTGTGAAGCAAAAACTAAGGAAAATGCACCCACATGTGGCTCTCTTAGTCAAGGCAGAATTGGAAAAATTGTTAAAGGTGGGATTCATAAGAACAATAGCATATGCTGATTGGATCTCTAACATTGTGCCGGTTACTAAGCATGATAAATCTATCCGTGTGTGTATGGATTTCAGAGATTTAAACCTTGCATGTCCCAAAGATGACTTCCCATTGCCAAGCATTGATACCATAGTGGATTTGACAGCAGGTCACACAATGTACTCATTAATGGATGGATTTAGTGGCTACAACCAAATCAAGATTGCTCCTGAAGACCAAGAAAAGATAGCATTTACTTTCCCTTGGGGTACTTTTTGTTGGAATGTCATGCCCTTCGGTTTAAAAAATGCTGGAGCTACATATCAAAGGGCCATGACAACTATTTTCCATGACATGATGCACACTTTCTTAGAAGATTATGTGGATGACATTCTAGCAAAATCCCACAATAGAGAAGAGCATTTACAAATCCTAAGAAAAATATTCATTCGGTTAGAACAATTCAAAGTTAGATTAAACCCAAAGAAGTGTGCCTTTGGTGTCCAATCTGGCAAGTTATTGGGTTATATAGTGTCAGCAAAGGGCATTGAAGTTGATCCTGAAAAAGTACAAGCCATTCTAGAAATGGAGATTCCAAGAAATATTAGCCAAATGAGGTCACTACAAGGAAAAATTCAATCAATAAGGAGATTTATCTCTCAATTAGCAGAAAAGTGTCACTCCTTCACCAAATTGTTACACAAGGACACTACATTTATGTGGGATGAAGAATGTGATAAGGCCTTTGCTACTTTGAAGACTTATTTGATAAACCCACCTATTCTTATGTCACCTATCAAGGGTAAAGAACTATTGTTATACATATCAGCCACAGAAAGGTCTCTAGGCATATTGTTGGCACAAGAAGATGAGCAAGGAAAAGAAAGGGCAATCTACTATCTTAGTAGAACCTTAATAAAATATGAACTCAATTATTCATTCATGGAAAGAGCATGTCTAGTAGTGGTTTTTGCATCTCAAAAACTAAGACATTATATGTTGATGCATAAGATCAAATTAATTGCCAAGATTGATCCTCTCAAATACTTGCTAAGTAAAACTGCCTTAAGAGGAAGAATAACAAAATGGGTCATGATCCTAAGTGAATTTGACATTGAATATGTTGATAGAAGAGAAATTAAAGGACAAGTGATAGCAGATCACTTAGCAGATAACCCAATGGAATCTACACAAACCATGCAAATTGAATTTCCAGATGTAGAAATTGTCAACATAGAAGCAAAGACATGGAAATTATATTTTGATGGATCTTACACACAAGGAGGTTCTAGAGCAGGTATATTATTGGTTACCCCTCAAGGGTACACCATTCCAAAGTCCTATAAACTCTTATTTCCATGCACTAATAACATAGCGGAATATGAGGCATTAGTCATTGGCATCAAAATGGCTTTAGAATGGAATATTGCAGAATTACAAGTGTATGGAGATTCCCAACTCATAATCAATCAGGTTAATAATGAATACAATACCAAAGATATAACATTGATGAAATATAAAACCTTGATTGATGGATGGAAGAAGTACTTTGCTTTGATCACATTTGAACAGATTCCAAGAGAAAAGAATAGAGCAGCAGATGCCATGGCTACCTTGGCTTCATTGTTACAAAAACTAGATCAAAATGAGAAGTATGAGTTCTTGGTGGAAGAGTTGGTAAAACTGGCATTTAACCTTCTTGACACCCAAATTGTTGCTCTTTTACATGGACATGACTCTCCTTGGTATGGACCCATCTATACTTACCTTAAAGACCAAGTACTCCCCATAGACCAAACTCGTGCCCAAAAACGTAACTTCATACACCAAGCCGCCCATTACCTAATCCTTTCAGACACATTGTATCGTAAGGGTCTTGATGGGATGTTACTTAGATGTCTAGAGGAAGAAGAGTCTAAGTTAGCTTTACGTGAGGTCCACGAAGGCATTTGCGGGTCACACTCAAGCGGTCTTAATCTAGCAAAGAAAATCCTTCGTTTAGGGTACTTTTGGACAACATTAGAAAAGGATGCTTGTCAATTTGTGAAGACATGCAGAAAATGTCAATATCATGGTAATATGATACATGCACCAGCTCAAGAATTACACCCATTCATTACACCATGGCCTTTTTATCAATGGGGTTTTGACTTGATTGGAATCATATATCCTCCATCTTCAAACGGACACAAGTAAATCATCACAGCAATATAATACTTCACCAAATGGGTGGAAGCAGTTCCATTAACAACAACAACCGGCAAACAGATTTCAATGTTCATTTTGAACCACATAATTTGCCGCTATGGCATTCCACATGCCATTATCACGGATAATGGGAAACAATTCAAAAATTAGGATATTGATGAACTTTTCATGACATTTCACATTACACATCACTCATCATCCATTTATTATCCACAAGGCAATGGACAAGCTGAAGCAACAAACAAAAATATCCTCAAAATCTTAAAAAGATTAGTTAACAAATCAGGAAGAGATTGGCACGTGCAAATAAATCCGACACTATGGGCTTACAGAACTAGTATCAGAACACCTACAAGAGCCACCCCATTCTTTTTAGTCTATGGAACCGAAGCAGTTGTACCATTAGAAGTTGAAATTCCATCTCTATAGGTTTCATTAAGAGGATTGATCACTGATGAGGATTATAGGATTGCCAAACTACAACAATTGGAATTGTTAGAGGAGCACCAGACTCAAGCTTATGAGCATTTAAAAGTTTATCAAAATAGGATTGCCCACAATTACAACAAACACATCAAACCAAGAACTTTTCAAGTAGGAGACTTGGTACTAAGAGAAAATCCTAAAAATCAAGCTGAAAGGGAAAAGAAAGGAAAGTGGGAAGCTAATTGGATAGGCCCATTTGTGATAGTGTCATCCTTTGGAACTGGAACATATAAGTTATCAGATTGTAATGGTGAAGAATTACAAGAACCCATAAATAGCATTCATTTGAAGAGATTCTACACCTAAAGCAGATGAAAGAGTATAAAGAGTATCCGATGAGAGAGCATCATAATTATTGTACATAATTGAAAAGGGATCTTGAAAATACCAAAAACATTTGAAAATGGAAAATCCAAAAACATTGGAAAAGAAGAAAGATCAAAAATAGTGGAAAATTGAGCCTGAAGAAAGCAAAAACATTTGAAAAACTATCTCTTGGTGAAAACCTAGCAAATAGGCACCAAGGTGATAAAGAAAAATACAAAAAAAAAAAGAAAAAAGGAAAAATACAAAAAAAAAAAAAAGAAAAAAGAAAAATACAAAAAAAATGAAAAAGAGAAAAGGTGCCTTGGTGAAAACCTAGCAAATAGGTGCCTCGGTAGCAAAAAAAAAAAGAGAATACCCAAAGGTGAAAACTTGGCAACAAGCACTTTTGGTTCCCTTAAGTCATTTCCTTCCTAGTCACATGTGTACATAATGCATCTCATCATCCCATTTGTCTAAACCTTCATTGCATCCATCATTTGTACATAGTCATAATAACAGTTGTAGCATCATCCTTTGCATTGCCCAAAGTTGTCAAAATTGATACATCAAAATACTTGGGGGTAGCATAAACAGATTGGAAAGTGGGTACCTCAAAAAGGATTCAAATGAGCAACATTCAGTCACAAGCAGAAAGGGATCAACATTTTCAGAAGAGAGATCAGATTTTTGTAAACCTTTGATTGATATCATTGATTGATAACCAAGAAGTTGACTACCATAACAAAATCCTTGAGCCTAAATTGACTTATTATTCAGGATTAAAAATCAAACATTATTTCATGATCAAACACTTGGAAATATTTTTTTTGTTGAAGATCAGAAAACAATGCAAAACACTTAGATAGATTCTTTTGAAAAGTTAGTTAAAAATCTGTTTACTTACCTTCATTCAATTTGTATCAGGTCTTTTTAGCTAATCAATGATGTTTCGACTAGATTGGTAATGATGGAGACATGATATTTTTCTTGACTATGAAGTGACTGTTTGGAGAAAGATTCATTGCCTTATGAGAATTCATCTAAAGACATGGTCATCAAAGAACCATCGAGGATTATCTTATAAAACAATGAGTTAACCTTTGTTTGTTTACACAACCAGATACCTTGGATATTTAGATTCTTCATATCTAAATGACAAAATCCACTTGCAACATAGAATCTGACAAAATCGGTATTCGTACTCTCATGATTGTTTGTAATCAGTGATAGTCGTATCGATGAGACCGATGGGAAAGCAAAACAGAGGTTACCATATGAGCAGTAAATAAAAAGCGATATTCATATCATCATGTCAGTGGGCAGTGGTGATTGTATCGACTTTCCGGTCCCAAGTGCTCAATGATGAAAATATATTCTCAAGGCATTTATTTGCTAAAAGCTAGTGACACTTAGCTGCATTCATAAAAAGGTTAAATGCATTCTCATGTTAGATTAATTGCACATGCATTTTTCCCAAGGGTTTTATTTTCACATCAAAAAGGGGGTACATAACATTATCACCAAGGTTAAATCAGCAAGGACAACATCACTTCAATATCATCTTTTCTACAATAAAAACATGAGATTATACTTTTTTGCATTCATTCCATATCATTAATCATTACATAGATATATTATCAAAGAAAAGAAGGAAATAATCATTTACATGTGCATACATACAGATTGCATACATGAGAAATAACATATCAAAACTGCATCCATACATGAGAAAGAAATGCATCCATCTATCTATATCATACATAAGATACATTGCATCCATAGACACATCCATCCAAAAACAAATGCAAATAGATAAACACATATAGCAGCATCTAAAGGAAATCTCATATATCATCAAGTAAAAGTAGGAAAGATCATAAATGTCCTCATATCACATGTTTACTCACAACTTGATACATCAAAGTATAACAATGATATCATAAAATCAACTCTATAATCGCCCATCAACAGGGGCATCAATGTCAAATAAGTGTCAAAATACAACTGGAAAGGTGACACCAAGGTCACAAGACTATGGTACAATAT
This sequence comes from Chamaecyparis obtusa, assembly GCA_027943335.1. Classification (NCBI taxonomy): domain Eukaryota; kingdom Viridiplantae; phylum Streptophyta; class Pinopsida; order Cupressales; family Cupressaceae; genus Chamaecyparis; species Chamaecyparis obtusa. Next base: position 89,381 of record BSBK01008995.1, read on the forward strand.
CAAGTATCTCAGCATCAGTACATAAATGATCAATAAGAGCACTCATAGCTCAACTCTCATCACCACTGGGAGGAGGTCCTGGAGGAGGCTGTGGAGGAGGCTGTGATGGAGGCTACTGAGGTGGCTGAGGAGGCATCTGACCAACCATAGCAACAAGGAGAGGAACCAATGGAGCCAAACCTGATACTAACTACTGAATCATAGATGACATCTGTGACACCTCTATCTGTAATGCTCCCACATCTGCTTGTAGCTGGGTAGTACTAGAACTATCCCCAACCTCATAGGTACTCTGAGGATCACCTGTATCTATAGGAGCTTTTCCCCGATCACAGGAAAAAGCTACTGGCATCTGCTGTGCACCTGTATCCTAACCATCCACGGTAGCCTGCTGTAATCCTTCTCCCGTATCCTATCCTATACCTAGATCCTGTCTAGTAGCCCTCACATGATCCTGACGATCTATCCTCTGTCTCTGTGCTACTGCAGGATGAGGAGGAGGAGGTGGTGCCTGTACTTGTGCATCTCTCGCTCATCCTCTGAGCCTAATCACTGCCCTACCTCATGGTCTACCTCTGTGTCTCCTCCCACCACCGACATCATCACCATCATCATCTCACCCAGGCACTGGCTCTGCAAGGTCTGTAAATCGAGGCATCGGATGCTCCATCAACCAAGCTAGATACTCCTGCGTGACTCTGACATCTCTGATGTGTAACCTCATGTCCCAATCCATATAACCCAGTAATGATATCTACTTTATAGCATCATCATATGAAGGCATGTGACCCCAAGTAGCCCGCTCTGCACTAGAACGAGCATATATTGTAGATCCCTGAGGCATAGGCTGAATCCGCCCAAACTGTCATAGCACTCTCCCTGCCAAGAATCTCTCAAGAATAGAGTCGATCCTGCCGATCATCCATCGAGGAGCAAACATATATGGTAACTCCAAGCTATCCTCTCTCCAATCCTTGACCTCAACATATGGTCTCCAATAGACCTCATCCATGTCATCAATCTGACGTCGCCAATACTCCAAGTGACCTAAGTGATGCTGTGTCACCATACCAGTATACTGCCATGCAAAAGGATATCCTAGAGGATGATCTTGATCTGATATAGGATGACTGACTGGTAAGTGCTCCCATATCCACAACTGCAAAATGTGAATCCCGGCAGATAACGAAGTTGATCTCCTGTAAACCACCTCATGAAGATCATGATAAAGTTGTGCCAGCACACATGATCCCCAGTCAAAGTGTTGAGGCTGATGTAGCAAATCCTCGATGATCCTGCCCCATCCCACTAAAAATCTACGACCTTGCCGATCAGGTAATAAAACACCACCAATGATAGCACCTAATAATGCTGGTAAAATAGGAAATGAGGCAAACTGAGGCCATAGGATGCAATCATCACCTATAGATGGATCTCTGAATACTCATCGACAATATGTCCCATCATAGACTACATCATAATATACTATCTCTCCATGAGTCGGGATCCATAGCAATCTGTAAACATCCTCAGGTGTAATAGTCATCTCGCCCTGTGGTAGCCAAAACATGTTTGTCTCAGAGTGCCAACGCTCTGTGACCGCGATAATCAAACCTCAATTCATCTGGAACCGAGGAAGCTCTAGTACACATAATAAACCGTAGCACCTAATCACTCACCTCTCAGAGTCAGTCAACTGTGCCCTAAGCTCCATCACCCAGTGTGGTACAGTCTGAAGGTACAGAATAGGGACATCCTCCTGTTTAATCAAAACAAGGGAATCACATGAGTAACTTACTATCAGGAAATCAAACAATCAATCATAGTCATCAATTTAAATATACCTATCAGACCTACCAATCCTAACTCTAAGCATTGAGGAAGGATGATTCTAATTTTATGTCTCTAAGCATTTGAGCATAAAATGAATGGACATTTAGATCCATGACCTATCATTCGTGATGAAGATTGATTAACCTTATTCTTTGATATTATAGTTACCTATGTCCTAATTCATTGTTGAAATCAAACAAAGGGAATACCCTAACTGAACATTCGATTGAATTCATTGACGTGATCGATATCAATCAAGTTGATGCAATCGAGCAATCAGACGTCCTAGAAAAGTCTCAAATAAACAAAAAAATTTCTTACTTACGCGACTTTTCTTTTCGGTGTCATTTCTTTTACCAGAGGTGACATTTCTTTCTTCATACGTGTGATTTTATTCATCCGCGTGACTTAATTTCAGGGAGGTGGTATTAGATTTTTCGCAGGTGACATTTTATTATCACGCGATACACAATTAAAATGATTAAAACCCTAAGCGATATTAAATTGTCCTTAGGCGATAAAAGATTTTCTAAATGTGTGAGAAAACCTAAGGAAGGTGACATCAAATTTATCAAAGGCGACATTTTAAATTTTCAGGCGATATTAAATAGCACAGAGGCGACATTTCTTTTCACAAACGCAGAATTAAAATTTTTAAATGCATTAAATGAGGTCATAAATGCAACTTTAAAAACATAAGGAAAATTTGAATGACATACCAGAGGACCATCGGTCGCTCTCCGACTGAACCGGCATGCTCTCTCAAATCGATGCTCGCGATGTGGGACCACCATCATGTAAAAAAGCCTAAAATCAGAACTCAAATCTCAAGAAGGAACGGTGCAAATGAATAGTAAAATGAGGGGTTTTACTCTATTTAAGGTAAAATTGGTCCTAATAAACACTTAAAAAATGCACTTTGGACCTATTATAGGACATTTTCATTAATCGGGGCATGAATAAAACCTAATTGTTTCTTTCAAATGGTATCAAAAATCAAAACATATTCCAATTACTCAAAATCATTCAAATCAAAGAATTAATATGTTTTATTTCTGAGGGGGCATCAGAGTATCAAATGGGCATCACATCAATAACATTTATCAGTGGGACATATCATATCAGTATCATATCAAGATATCAGTATCATATCATATCATAACAAGTATCATATCAGGAGGCAAATCAATTGCATATCAGTTTCATATCAAATCTATCATCATATCAAACCTATCAACATATCAGCAATCAATCAACCCAAGACCTTTATCAATTAACCCAAGACCTTTGTCAATAAACCCAGGACCTATCATCAAATCAGGACCCATATCATATCAGAGGCATCAAAATCATATCAGCACCATCATCAGAGGCACATCATCATCATCAGGAAGTACATCAATCAGAACGATCAGAGCCATATCAGAATCAGGACCTGAATCAGATCATCATACTAAGGGAATCTTTGAATTGGTGTTCTTCGCACATCGATCCAAAGAGGGGCATTTGTAGACATGGAAAATTGGCAAAGGCTTAAATCAATCAAAAGGTGCATCAAGTCATCAAAATAGCATGAAAAATCAATAAATGGAATAAAGGCAATTCAAATCAAAGGAAAATTCAATTAAATGATTAAATGATTAAATAAAGCTTGAAAAGGGGAAAAACACTAAGAAATTGATTAAATTCAATTAATGACATAGTTGTTGAAAGCAAAAATCAAAATGAACCTCTTACCCTTCATGGCTAAATTTAATTACTTTAATTAATTAATAAATATGAATTTCTCTCAACAAAGAAAAAAGGAGACAAAATGGACACAAATCACTCACTTTTATTGAAATGGTCCATCCTTTTAAAACCATTTAAATGTTTGTCCCCCAATTTAGAGACAAAGCAAAGCCAATTGACCTTACCCAAGCATAACCATGGTTATCTCACTCTACCCCCTACCCTTGGGAAAATCTTATAAATAGAAGGCATTTTGAGGCATTAATCATCCACTCCATATCTTTGAATTGTAGCAAAGCTCTTGCAATTTGCATCCACACCACTCACTTAGCATTTTCATTGATAATTAGCTTCAATTGTTGATCATTTTAGAGATTTCTTATCAAATAGAGCTAGAATTTGATAATTAGATCTAATTTGCATATCATTCTTAGTTCAATTCTCATAATTAGAGTGTCACTAGTGAGGATTTGCAGCTGAGAGCCTCACTTACTACTTTAATTTAGAGAACCATGAGATATTTAGATTAATTTGTGCATTATTTAGATTATTTTGCTTTGAATAGTGTAAATTCTCTTTAAATCTTGTTATTTCATGAAGGTGTAAATCACTCACACACACTCTCGAACAGTTACCTATATAGGAAAAGAAGAGTTGGATTAAAAGAAATGGTGAGTCTATGAGTGCTCCCATGAGAGAACAAAGAAATACTAGAAGTAGAGCACCACTTGCATCCTCTAATGAGGAAGATTCACAATACAAGAGTTCTAAATTAGATAGTGGTCACTCTAAAGATATATTTTATGATACCCCAGAGGCATTATTTCAAGACAAAGGTTCATTACCTATGGGGCAGGATGAACAAGCCAGAGAAAGGGGTTTTGGACTGAATTTAGATCCTGATGAGGATATGTTCAGAAGGAAACCCATGAGACCAAGACAAGTCCATTTCCCATATCAAAGTCTAACTGATATGGATGTTTCATCAAGTTCTTATGATATTATGATAGACCCAGATGATTTGAGTGCACTAAGGTTATAGTTGGTAGAACAGGATGCCATACACAAGAGGTTACAAAAGGAGAGAGAAGTTGATGTAGGAGCATCCTGGGTGTAAGAGCAATCTTGCATCACCCAAAAATATTTCTATATTTGTATTCAATAAGGGATATCTTGTGCAGAGCTGCTATTTATGGAAACTTGCTATTTTTAATAAGTCAGTCATACGATCTCAGAATGTTTTGAATTCACATGTGGAGGTTCATCTTAGTCATATCAGCCTACCGGTAAAGTTTCATGGCTAGATCAGGTCTAGTTTTGAAGATATTGAAGATTTTCGGTATTGGCAGTAGGGTACAAAAACTTTGAACTCAGTTTTGAAGGCTTTAGAGGCCCCGGATGAGGTCAAAAATTTGGGTGATGGGCACTTTCTCTAGTCAAGCCTATAAAGTGCTTCGTGACCTTTCTAAAATGGGGTTGTAATAGTCAATTGGGTCAATTGGCGATGACTTATGGTCTTCGGAGGTTGGGTCACCTAAAATGGTGGAAAATAATTTTTCTTCAAAATTTCTGTTTGGGTTTCAAAAGTCATTTTGAGCTGACTTTGATGTAATAAATTGTAAAATAAAATAATTCTAATTTTGGTCGGTGCTAAGGGCTAAATTTATGGAACCTTCTCGGGTGGTGGAAATTGCCTATATAAAGAAGGCCCGTAGTGTTGTCTAGGGCAGTTCTGGGTAGATTTGCGTAATGATTTGAGGCTTTTCCTATAGAATATTGTAAGGGAATGCCCATGTGGCTTTTCATATTGTAACTCTGAAAGTTTGTAATTCCACATTTGTGGAGATAATAAGAAGCCAATTTTTTGTTCTTGCATATTTTTGTTGTTTCTCTATTTCTATTATATGTTTGTGGTATAAAGGGTAGCACCCTTCATCAGAAGCTAAAAAAGTGAATGCTCTCATAGAAAGAGAATCTCTTCTTAGAAAGATTAATGAGTTGAAGGAGAGAAAAAATATGCTTTCCTCTACTCCTAAGACTTTGCAACATGATGTCTTTGGTGATCTTGATGCATTGAGAAGTGAGCAGGAATGCTTACTGCAAGACCATGAGTTTGATAAAGAGGGCCCTATGGTTAGACAGGTTCAAAGTTATGCTTCCCTCCCTAAAGATAAAGAGGGGCATGAGATCACTAGGCCTGCTATTACTGCTAGTGAAAAAGGAAAGCAAAAGATGATGGGACATCAAACAAGCAAATCATTGACAATACTAGGGGTCCCACCACCCAATTCAAATAAGGACACAAAGATAGAAAGAAGAAGAAAATAAGATGAGGACTTAGCAAGAGAATTAGAGAGGGCTGAAATTGAAGCCTCCATTATAGAAAAAAGAAGAAAGATCCAGTTCTTGAAGGCCTCATCTACAAGTACTCTTGTACCATCCATTGTTGATGAACTAGGTATGCCATCTATAACTACTACTGTTCCACTTAGTAATGCTACTACTAGTTCAATTCCTTCTTCATCTACCAAGATAAATGTTGATCCTAGACAAGAGTCAGATGCACAAGTAGATGGAAATGTAAATGTAAACATTGATCTTAGGGTTAACACTTGTTCAAGTTTTCAAAGAAGACCTATGCAAGTAGAAGGCTATAGTAAAATTAGTTTTGATGGAATACGTGGCTACCCAAATGCTTTTCCAACTGATATAAGAGATAAGGTACCTAAATTTGCTAGTAACAATGCCATTAGTTGTGAGGAACATCTTAGGATATTTGTTGATATGCTAAATGATTATGAGGTAGAGCATGAGGATGTAGTCATGAAATTATTTGTTCAATCTTTGGTGGAGGATGCTAGAGATTGGTTCAAGAGACTCCCTGACCGATGTATTGACACATGGGATTCTTTTGAGAGATGTTTCAAAGAATAGTATGGTGATAGGCCTAATGCTAGTTTCATGTTGAATGAGTTCAACACTATAAGAAAGAATCAGAATGAATCTGCAACTGAGTTCAATATGAGGTTTTAGAAGGGTATGCATAAGCTATTTCAAGTCATGATGTTAGATGACAATATTTGTTTAACCACATACTTCAATACCTTTGATGGAAAGATGGGATATTTGTTGAGGGAAAAAGAACCAAGAACTCTCAAAGATGATTTTAGGATTGTTGTCAATACTGAAAACAATATGAAAATATCAAGAAGATTGGGTGGAAAAAGAGATGATCCAAAATTGTTTGGAGATAAGAAGTATAAACAGAAAAATGAGAGAAATGTTGGAAAAAAGAAACAAGAGGAAGATAAATTGGATAAGGTGTTGAATGCATTGAAGGATTTAAAAGTATCTATTAATAGAATTAATAATGCTCCTACCAATGAAAAGCCTCAATTCAACAATAATTTCAGTAGGAAGAATAGATTGCAGAATTATCCCTACAACACCCAATGGAAGGATGGCAAGTGTATTGTCCCTGCTGCAAGAGGAAATAATGATAGAGTTATCCCTAATCCTTTTCAAAAATCCTCTATAAATGTTGTAGAAGATACACCATGGTGTATAGCATGCCAGTCCCCTCATTTTGCAGAGCATTGTCTGGTTGCACAATCCATGTTAGCATATCAAGAAGATAATAATGAGGAGTTAGATCAAGAAGAAAATCATGATGACATTGGATGGAACATGGCAGCTTCATATTTAGGATATGAAGATGATTCTGATATTGATGAAGAGGTAGATGTGTGTCTAAAAAGACACAATAGGGCACTTTTCCATTAGGAGGTTTTTTTTGCTAATGATGACATTGATGAAAAGACATGTAACATGATTTCTTCTTTAGAAATAGTAAATTTGAGAAGACCTTCAAAGGAAGAAATGGATAGAATTACTATAGAAATGATAGTCCAAGTGCAAACTAGAGGTATGGTGGTAAGGGATACAAATGGGAAAGCTGCAGGAATGTTTATGAAGAACACCAACTCTGGGGAATTCAATGGGAATAGATCAAAGGATGATCATATGGCAAGGTTCAAAAATGTAAAAGGTAAGAAGTGGGAACCTAAGGAAGTTGAAGCTGAAAAGATTCCTACTATTCAAGACAAGAATCATAAGAGTGATTTGAAAAAGCTAGTTGGCACAATGGCTAAAGTTGAAAAGGTAAAGGTCATAGCTACAACCAATGTATCAGATAAACAAAAGGACACCAAGGCAAAAAAAATTGAGTTTCCTCCCTCTGCTCCTATTGATATGTTGGTTGTATTATCTTAGATAATTGTCAAGGTTCCATCGTCAAAATTGTTGAGGATCCCTAAACATAAGGATAGGGCTATTGCATGGGTAGATAATGTTCATAATAATGATGTTGCATGCAATGAACCTTGGGATAAAGTTTTGAAAGAAGTGGAGGTCCAAGGATTGGTATCTCACATACCACCTATATATTTGGATAATTTTGTCAATGCTAGCCTTGAAAATATAGACCCATTCTTTTTGAGTATCATTGTGAATGGCATGAAATTAAGAAATTGCATGATTGATTCAGGTGCTTCCAATACTGTCATGCCTTTCAAAATTATGGAAAAGTTAGTCCTCAAAGTTGATACAAATCAAGGCAGATGTTGTGTAATGGATCAGAGGGAGATACCAGTCATTGGGACTATAAATGCTATGCCATACAGATTGGCAGCCTATCCAGAGAAAGACTTGACTATGAGTGTCTTGGTGGTAGACATTCCACCCCATTATGGTATGCTATTATCTAGGAAATGGAGTGCTTCCATGGATGGGTGTTTGCAGTGTGATCTTTCTTCTGCAACTTTCAAGATTGATGATCAGTTTATTAGGATTGAAAGGGAGCCAAGGGTAACTTATATGATTAAAAAGGATATTGATAATGAGGTTACCTGCTTTGTAGATATTGATGTCAATGCTTTCAGATCTGAGGTTAATATACTTGAGAAGGAGCCTGTATTTCCATGTATTGTTGAGGAGATAGGTTCAGAATCTATGAAGGGTGATTTATGGGTGATGTACTTTGATGGTGCTAGCTACAAAGATGGAGCAAGAGCAAGTATTTTACTCATTTCCCCTGATGGAAATACCTACAATTTTTCTTTTACATTGAATTTCTTTTGTACCAATAATATAGTAGACTATGAAGCATTATTGCTAGGATTGACATTGGCACAAAAGCATGGAATTAAATGTATAAAGGTTATTGGGGATTCTGAATTAGTGGTGTCCCAAATAAGATTAGTATATCCTTCCAAGAACAAGAGGTTGAAGCAATACAAAAATGTTGTTTGGGATTTGATTGAGTGTTTTGATGCCTTCAATATTGAGTGGAAGGATAGAAGTAATAACAAGATGGCTGATTTGTTAGAAAATATTGAAATCAATCCCAGTGATATTACTTTTGCTGGCCTCTCTAAAGTTGAAATTCAGACTAGGCCTAGTATACCAGACAACGTTGAGAATTGGCAAGTTTTTGAAGATGACCAGGATATCTTGAGATATTTGAATTGTGAAGATCAGTATCATGGTCAGGAGTTAGATTGTTCAGCCTTGGTTGAGACTACAGAAGGAAAGGAAGTTGTCCTTGGTAATGAAGTCATTCAACTTAAAACTAACAAGGTTCCTAAGGGACTTGTTGTTTTAGAAACTATATTTGATAATCAAGATAGAGTTCAAAAGGATATTAAAAGGGAAGATCATATGAATTTGGATGAGATAAATCTTGGAAAACAAGAAGCACCTAAGAAGGTCTACATTGGTAGAGAGATGTCTCACAAGGTAAGGAAGTCTTTGATTGAATTATTGAAAAAATTCAGGCATGTTTTTGCATGGTCATATGATGACCTAAAATTTTATAGAGAAGACTTGTTCCAGCATTTCATTCCTTTGAAAGAAGATGTCAAACCCTTTAGGTAGAAACAAAGGCCTATAAATCCTATTTTGGCACCTAAAATGCAAGAAGAATTAATGAAGCTAATAGATGCTAGAATTATCAAGCCCATTAGGCATTCTTCTTAGGTGTCAAATTTGGTCCTTGTTAGAAAGAAGAATGGTGACATTAGACTTTGTGTGGATTTCAAAAAATTGAACATCAGCTCATTGAAGGATAACTATTGTCTGCCTAACAAGAGGCTATGTTGCAAAGAGTGACCAGATCTGAATTAATGTCTATGATGGATGGTTTCTCTAGTTATAATCAGGTAATTGTGAAAGAATCAAAACAATTTAAGATAGCTTTCACTACACCTTGGGGGACTTATGTTTATGTGAGAATGCCTTTGGGTCTCACAAATGCTGGTGCAACTTTTCAAAGGGCAATGGATGTTGCCTTTTCAAATTTTATAAATGATTTCCTTATTGTTGATCAAGATGATTTAACTACCTATTCCAAGAGGGAAGAAGACCATTGTATTCATCTAGAAAAAATATTTGTGAGAGCTTTGGAATATGGCATTTCATTAAATGTGAGGAAATGTGCATTTGGTGTCACTGAGGGTAAGTTGCTTGGCCACTTGGTTGGAAAGCAAGGAGTTAGGATTGATCCTGAGAGGGTGGCAGCCATTGATAAGATTCAAAGACCAAAAAATGTTAAAGGAATTCAGTCTTTCTTTGGTCAAGTGAATTTCTTGAGAAGATTTGTTAAAAACTTTGTTGAGGTTACCAGGCTAATATCCAAGATGTTGAAGAAAGGATTTGAGATTAAGTGGGAAGGTGAGCCTGATGAAGCTTTCAAGAATATCAAGTAGGCTATCAAAGATGCACCTGTGCTCAAGGCACTTAATTACAATATCCCAATGCATATATTTTCCTTTGCATCTTTTCATACTATTGCTGCAGTTTTGTTGTAGAAAAACAATGAAGGTTATGAGTAGCCTATTGCATTTTTTAGTAAATCTTTGCAGGCTGCTGAATTGAAAGATGATATCAATGAGAAACAAGCATATGCACTACTGAAGGTTGTCAATGCTTTTAGTTGTGATCTGATGGGAGCAATTATGATTTCTTTTGTACCAAGTGTAGCGGTTAAGGATATCTTTTCACAACAAGAGGTGTCTGGAAGGAGATGTAGATGGATAAATAGAATCCAAGAATTCAATATTGATATCCAAATTACCATATTGGTCAGAGGGAAAGGATTGGAAAAACTAATGGCTCAATCCAATCTTGATGCAAACCAAATAAACTAGACTAAGATTGATTACACTTGTGATATGGATGATTGCATTTTGTATCAAGATATTATCTTTTACTTAAGAAATATGAAATGTCTAGCAAGAATGGATGATAATAAGAAGTAGACATTGAAGTTATAGGCCATCAAGTATGTGATTGTAAAATGTAAATTATATAGGAAAAATTTAGATTGCATACTTTTGAAATGTGTTGATGAGAATCAAGATGACAAGTTGTTAAAAGAGATGCATGAGGGAGTTTGTGGAGGACATTACATGGGTAAAACTACTGCTCAAAAAATCTTGAGAGCAAGATTCTGGTGGCCCACAATCTTCAAGGATGCAGAGCAATTGGTAAGGAGGTGTGATGCTTGTCAGAGATTCTCTGGTAAGCTTAAGTTTTTAGGAAATGTACCTTTAAGACTAGTTGAAATGCAGGTTCCTTTCCAACAATGGGGAATAGATTTCATAGGGGAAATACCAAACAAGTCTAGTGGAGGACATTCTTGGATCTTAGTTGCCACTGATTATTTTACAAAGTGGGTAGAGGCTATTCCCACAAGGAATGCAACTAGTAAGGTGGTCATTGATTTCTTGTTGAATAATATTGTTACAAGGTTTGGTTGTCCTTAGAGGATTGTCAGTGATAATGAAATGTGCTTTAGGTCTACTGAGTATAGGGATTTCTACAAAGGTTTAGGAATTCAGGTGTCATATTCCTCACCCTATCATCCACAAGGGAATCGATAGGCAGAATCAACAAATAAGAGCTTGATAAAAATCCTCAAGAGGATCCTTGATAAGAATAAAAGAGCATGGAATTCAAAGTTACCATTAGCAATATGGGCTGACAAGGTAATTATGAAGAAGGCAATTGGTTATGCACCATTTGACTTAGTATATGGGATACATGCAAGGGTGCCTTAGAACAACTTATTGGAAATGTATAAGTTTTTTCAGTTATATGATGATGATATAGATGATGAAATACAGTTAAGAATTGATGATCTCATCAGGTTAGATGAAACTAGAAGAGAATCAGCCTTAAGAAATGTTAGGTTGCAGTTACAAGTCAAAAATCTATATGATAAAAGAACTGTTGAAAGGAAATTTGAGCCAAATGACTTGGTATTGATCTGGAATGCTAGATTGGAGGACAAAGGAAAACATGGAAAAATTGATCCAATCTGGTTGGGGCCATATCTAATTCATGAAAAATGGGGCCATGATTCTTACATTGTGAAAGAACTAAATGGTGATGTTCAGGAATTGCCAGTTCATGGATAATTCTTCAATAAATACTTTAATTGAAGGTATTTATCTTTCCATGAATAGTAGTTAGGTCTGTATATGTTGTAAATTATATATAGTTGTGTGTTTCCTTCTTGTTCTTTTCATCTCAGTTTGTAGGGTTTTGTCTTAGTGCTCCCTATTTTTGTTGTCCTAAAGGTGGTCTACTCTCCTAGAAATTTTGCATTCTTGCATGGGCATAGGTTACCCATCATCCCCAAATAGAGCCACTATTAGCACCTATAAAAAAATTTATGACTCTGTAGATTTTCTCTGGTCTCTGCAAGTGTTTACTGGGTCTTTGCCCTTAAACCCTAGGTTCAAATTTTCAAATATCTAGTCGTTAGTGAAAAAGTCTTTTTATTCTGGCCCTGTTATATTTCTTCATTACCTTTTTGGGCCACTTAAGTGATTAAAAAATGCACATGTGCTTTACTTTTTCGGTCAGTCACCAGTTTACATGCTTCCCAATAGTTTAAACCTTAACATTTTGTGACTCTGCTGGCAGTTTCATTCCCTTTGGTCACATGTTCGCATGGTCAGCGGGGCTTGACATTGTAGTTACTTTCAATCTAATGGTGGGCACATGATCTCATGGAATATTCCTTCCCCTTGAGATCATGTGATAGCCACCTGATCTTCCAACATGTTGCAACCTATGCACGGTGGGTCCTTGTTTGCTCAATCATCTTGACTTGGCGGCTTTTCATTGACCGAAGTGGATTGTGATGTGGAACTTGTCAGTGGGGCCTGTAGTCAAAGAATTTTAATTGATGGTTGGCACTTGGTTGCAAGGAATATTCTTTCCCCTTGTGATCATGTGCCCACAATTCAATTTGATGTTGCAGGTAGTGGGACTTGTTGCTAGATTTCCTGACATGGCTTTTCTTGATTGGCTGGGCTTGGTAGTGACTTGGTGATTATCAGTGGGGTCAAATTTTTTAAAGGGTTAAACAATAGTTCAATCCTATGGTTTTCATTATACCATTGATAAAAGTTTCTTTTTTAAGTGCAGCGGTATAGCGACCACCGTCTGATCTTTTGCAAGGTAGTGGCTACTGACAGATGTGCCGACATGCTCATTTCCCATTGGCTAAGGAATTAATGATGAGGCTAGAGACTTTTCAAAATGGCCTTTTGACTATTATAAAGATTAATGATGACCGCTTGATCTTCTGGGAAAGGATGAGGTCTACAACCATGTTTTAAATTTGCTGATTAACCATTTCTTCAAGAAATTCAAATATTTAAAGGGTTTTCAGCGACAAAAGGACTAATTTTTTATGTTTTAGCAGCTGGGTTTGGTAGGAATGATCTTGCCGACTGTTGCAGATTGGCCCAAGGTGTCTTATGACTAATTGCAAGTGTTTTTGTACCATGAAGAAGTTACTCAAGGCATGTTGTAGGTGGGTAATTAGATTGATAAACATAGAAAATTCATGGTCTTCAGTACAAATCAAAAGATTTATCATAAGTGAAGATCATCCTAGGATCTGATCAGGCCAGGTCACTTGGTTTTCCTCCCATGAAATAAATTATGATTGAATTTTTGGTTGGTTTGGTGGGTGAAAACCCTAACCCCTTGCCGTAGTCATCTGTAGCTTGTTGCATCCTATTTTTGGGATTCCAAGATGACTATGGGGTATATATGGTTGAATTTTTTTATTTTGTAGGGTTGTTGATGTTATGTTGAAAATCAATGTAAATGATAGAACAAGGAGAGCCAAGATTTTGGGTCTGTTTCCTAGCATTTTGTTGTTCTAACAATGTATTGATTCTATAAATTTTAATGAGAATACACTTGGATTCCAATCTCAAATTCATGTTTGTCTTCTTATTTTGATCTTGGGCTCATATATGTTAATGTCACAAAGTGAGTAATCATATGGTAAACAAAGAGTATTGTGGAATTGTCTTTGAGTTCCTAACAAAGTTAGGATTAAAGTCTTTAAGGTGATTTTAGTGAGTTCATGGCAGGATAGGAATTTGATGATTGGGTTTGGGAATGAGAGGGATAATAGGAAAAGCACTTATTCTAAGTTCAAGATTGTTTGAGTTAGGATTTCTAGCTGATATGTGTTATTGGGTGACTCTATTCCCTAGGTTAAGGCACTGATCCATTCTCTAGAAGCAGTTCATCATCATCCACCACACATTTAAATGATAAAAATTTCAAACCAGTTAGTAAAGGGTATAGTTGTATAATATTTAGTGATTCCTTTCAAGAAGTGAATCAAAGGTACACCTACCTGAGCATCTAGGCTCAAAGTGTAGGAGGATCCTTGTTGATCCTTATTAATTGGCCCTTTTCCTTGCAGACTTTGGCGTGGTGATAGAGTCAGTGACATTAGTTTTTTAGTCATAGTGTAAACCTGCAAGAAGAAATAAAAGTCAACCAACAAATCATTTATTATAAAATTTGTAAATCAAAGAGAACATGGATTCTATACAAGGGCTTCCAAACATTAACAACAACCCCTTTCTCCTATCCAAGTCACTATTCCACTTAACAACTTCAAATTTCTTACAAAACACAACAACTTAGTTCATCTCCATATCATCATAAGGCCCTGCACCCTTATCTTATCAGTAACAAATAACTCAATCAATTCAATCTATTAAACTTCCTCCCTAAACTCTATCATTATTGAGATAATGCCATCTTTATTTTCTATGATTTGTATATTCTTTCATGAATAATCCAATTCTCAATCATCTACATACCTATACCAAGTTAAAAGAATAAATTCTATTATTTATGACTATTACTAGTAGTTTCAATAGTACCCGAATCAAACACCTGTAACTTCTTAAAGGCTAACAATATTTAAAGATCTCCCTAGTCAATCTATGTAAAATTAGGTTTTGAAAAACATATCCCAAAATCAAGGAGATCTAACAGTGAAAATAGATTTTACAATCTCTACATCGAGACCTATTTGTTGATATTACACATCACAAGTTCACAACAAGAATCATCTAAAGCTCATTGTTTTTGTCACATGAAAATATCTCTAACCATGGAATCAACATTATTTTAAAGGTATTTTAATATACTTTAAAATATCATAGTTACATTCCATTTTGATGGCAAAAACAAAATATATTACAAGGTCCTTGGCAACGAGTCTGAAAATGAGGGTTTCTCAACAACTTAACAAAAAAGCCACTAACTCTCTTCATGGCATTCATAGTTGGCTATCAAAAAATGATATTTAGGTTTTTAATCTTAATATTCAATATTTACAAATCAAAAGAAAAAATTTTCCAACCCATGCATGAAAGTATTGAAATTCAAATCTTAGAATACCTGTGAATCACAGTGAAGAAAACTGTAAAAAAAACAACATTAAACAATGTTTGATTTATTGATATAATACAAATCACAAAAAAAATGGAGATTATAAATACTCCTCTCCTCTTAAACATGCATTCCTTTTCATTGGAATTAACCCTTTGGCACATGATTGTTCCCTGTAGGCTTTGTAATAGCCAAAGGTGCTTATAATTAACTTTTAAATACAACCTCTAAAACTGTAATCTCTATACTCGACCGTTACATGAGCATTAATAGTATTTTGTTAATAGTTACAAACTATTCCTCTTCCATCTTGAACTAGTTACCAAACTTATTGAGTACAACTTCCATAAGTCATGGTTCACATTTAACCAATAGGACCAACCTAGGACTTTTAATGACCCTATTACATCAATGGCTTCATAGCCTTAAAAATGGATCAAAAATATGCTCCATACAAATCTTTTAAACCAATTACATTACAATGACAACATAGTGACCTTCTTGTAACCCTATTTGTGCATATGACTAGGTGATCCTGCACCATACTCCCCACCAACAAAAATTTCCAAGTCCCTTGGAAATGTGGGTATCATGGGTCATCTTTATCTCCTCTCCTTCTTCATGCTTCTCTTCACCTTTGGGTCCTCTTCTCTACCATGTTAGAAAATTAGATTTGCAAAAACATATCCAAAATTTTAGGTAATATAATAGTTAAATCAGATTTTATATTTTTTGCATTGAGACTTGGTTTTTTTTACAGTTTCATAACCAAAGCCCATAACTTGTTTCCAAATATGGAATTAATAAACAAAAGGCACATCACACATTAACAAAATTATCAAACCCAACTATAAATTTAATTCTATAATCTCTCACAGACCCAATAACATTAATGGATACATGCATATCATATTAACACCCATATGCATAGATAAAGGCTCTTCTTGAATTGGGATTACACATTTGGTTCCAAAACCTGATACCCAAACTTGGATACTCTACTTGTCACTGACTAACTAAGAAACACTCAATTTCCAAAATTAGAATCAATAATAATGAAGACATATTGATGTAACCGAATCTTGAATACAATGCTTCCACAAAATATGATGATAAGCACATAAGAAACAATCTTCTCTATAATATCAAAATCTTGATATCAACTCAATACCAATAACTGATTCTTGATCTTGTTATTCTGAATGCAAATGATGAACATAAGAACCTGAAACAACATAGAAAAAATATTTTCCAAAACTTAAGGCAATGCTAAAACTTATTTAACTTAAACTCTATCATTACAATCTACATGGCTCTCTAGTGACAGCCAGAGACCCATTTTTGTCTTTGCTAAGATTTCACTCCCACTCTTGTCACCTCTTCCCCCTTACATTCTTCCATCTTTATAAGATTTTTTGAGTAGTTACAAATTTCTTCTTAGATGGTTCAGTTACATGATTCCACTCATTACATCGGTTACTTTAATGACCCATTTTCAAAAATTATTAAATCAACATGACATTTACCCATTTCACATTTCATGCTTACATTTTTGCATAAGTTTAGACAATAATGATAGGAAATTAAACATTTCATGGGTGCCTCTACACCATACTATCAGGATTCAAATATTTCCATGTCCCATGGAAATTCCTAGTACAAATCTAGAACAAAACTTTTGGTCATGCTTCTGTGGCACTCTTTGATGTTGCAATTGCCTCCTATCACTAGAGTGCATATGGGTTGCCTCTAAAGTGCTACTTCTAGTCTACATGACAATGCTGCTATAACTCACCAATAACTCTACCTCACCCAAGAGTCCTCTTGCTACCTCCCACCCTAGGTCTTTTGGAAATCATAAACCTCTTCCATAGGCCCTTGGACCATCATCTATGGCCCACGTGATAGACCTCCTATCTTCCTTTCTATAGCTTGTGGACATACAACTTCAACCACATCCTCATTAGCATAGTCAAATACCCAATTCATTGCTCTGATCAATTATTTCTCTTTCTCTAATACCAATCTGATGTGGAGAATCATGGAACTCAACCACATTTCTAGGATCTTGTTTATCCATACAACATTTCCACATAAGAATAATATATTAGAGGTATTTCAATTAGCTTTCTCCACAACTCAAACACCATTCAACATGGAACCATAAACACATATGATAGGTTATTCAATCTTGTCAAACTTCAAGGTAACTCAACACTCAACCTTAACCAAAATCAAATCAACCTTCAAGGATATATCTAATTCATCCAAAATTTTATCATATAATTGAATAGTAGTAATTTGGAATCACCACTATTTGTGTATGTGTGTGGGGAAAATGTAAGATTCACTCCTAAATCCAAATTCCCAAAAGAGAGATCCAATTTGATCAACCAAGAGGTTAATACACAATCAAATCAATCTATGAAGAATATGAAAGAAAGAATAAATCCTATAATTCCCTATAGTTGGATTAAGCTTGAAATCTGAAATAATTGAAGTGCAAATACTAACCTTGAATTAGGGTAGATCTAGAAAATGCTGAATTATGGCTTCTGTATGAACTTTATAAAGATTCTATCACCTAATTTGGATTGGAAATGTCGAGGTGGACAAAACCCAGAAATCTTTTCTCCAAATTCACATAGGTCAACTTTGACCTTTTAAAAGGTTAAAGACCACATTATTTATTTGAAGTCTGATTCTGATTCTATTCACAAATCCTGAAAGATTGCCGAAAAGGGTATCCAAATTCACTCTTAGATTTGAGATTCCACACCTGTGCTTGCAAGAAAAATGGTTTTTATTTGTTTGGGGGGTTTTCCTTGGTCAAACCCTGGTTTGGAATCAACCTTAATATTGAAATTGAAATAGGAGAATGCTCAAGTAGTAGAAATGAATCTAACAATGAAGCTATGCAATTCAATAGATATGCTAATCTATTTGGAACATAATGAAATATATTGATATGAAAGCTTGAACATAACATTATCAAACCTCCATGATTGTATGCTTGAAATTGACCTTGAGGAAACAATGATATGGATCTTGAAGATGAACAAAGGATCTTGAAGGAAGATCACACCACCATGGTGGCTAGATCTAGGGTTTGAATGATTGATCTTGAATGCTTGAGCCAAATCCCTTCAATAGCTTGAATGCTTAAATCCTTGATTTTCAATGGAGAACTTTGGTGAAGAAGAAGACTTGAATACTTGAATGAATGCTTGCTTGATCACCTTGAGAGCTTGAGAGCTTGAGCATGAAAACTTGATGAGAATGAGATATCAAAATGAGAGAGGAAGGCCTTCTTTTATAGTGATCTAGGGCACACTCCTCTAGATGGGCCACCTTGAATAATTAAATCCCAATTAGGTCCTCATCTTTAGAAAATATACCTTGATTAAATACCATTAAAGGATTTACCATTTCCGAGCCTGAAATAGCTGACCCGGAAGTGGGAAATAAATTTTTGGAAAGATAAATTACTGGCAAATGAAACTTTGAAATTCTGGTAGGAAGAGTTCAAGGTCATGGTCAACCCTGACCTAGTTAGGGTTGAGGTCGATCCTGACCTAGTCAGGGTCGAGGTCAACTTTGACCTCAGACTCTAACTTTGTCAGGTTTTGCAACAGGAGTTCCAAGGGTGCCAGAAACTTGGAAATTGATGTTAGCTCAGTACCCAGTGTCTGGAATAGATAGAAAATCATCAAAATGATGTGACTAAGGACTAGGAGGTCTCATTTGTAAATCCTACCTAGAAAATAGAGCCATGGAAGAGAGAAAATTAGGAAAGTCCTTAAGACCTTAACCCTAATTTCACCTAGAATGTAGAAATCAAGTGCAGAGAAGAAGTGGAAGATAAGGGAGAATGAAAAGATTCCAATCATGACCCTAAACCACTTACTCAGAGGGATAAACACTCTTAACATGGAAGTGATTCCATTTTAAGGTGATACATTAAGCCCCCACTTTAGCAAGAGTATGGATTCAATGCAAACTCTTGGTAAAGGAGAAGAGAGAAGTGATCCCAGTGGATTCAAAGCAAGATAAAATAACACTTAGCTAAAGACACAAGCCCCTAGACTAGGGATTCTAACTCAACATACATACATGAGAGTATACAAAAGAACAAGGGTTAGTACTAAACAACCCAAATCAATTAGCATAAGAAACCTTGCTAAGAAATATTTCTCATACCAATATCATATTTGGAAAGCTATTATAATAGCATAAATGATTACATAAGAAAGACAAGAGAAACACTATAGACAACATAGCTTCATGATCCAGTCCTACTAGCATGAAAGCGAAAAGATAGAAAAGAGAAAGTGATTACCTCATCTAGTAAGATGCCCACCTTACCGTGAATCACCCTGGAGGGAGAGCCCAATAGGTTCACCCATAAACTATGCTTGTAATTGTAATGCATCTTCTGACGGCTTCTAGAATATCCATAGATCCACCTTCTTGTATCGCTATAAATATGAAATGCATGTCTTATTAAGATTTAACAACTTATGTGCATTACCTTCGAAAGATTTAGCATATAGGTGCATGTCTTTTCAGGATTTAGCAACTTATGTGTGTTACCTTCCAAGATTTAGCATATTTGAAATTGGAAATGCGTGTCCCTTCAGGATTTAGCAACTTATGTACGTTACCTTTAGAGGATTTAGCATATTGAAAAATTTGAAAAATGCGAGTCTCCTTAGGATCTAGCAACTTATGTGCATTACCTTCAGAAGATTTAGCATATGGATACATGTCTTTTCAGGGTTTAGCAAATTATGTGCATTACCTTCCAAGATTTAGCATATAAAAATAAAAAACTGTAGTACAAGGGAGGCCCTACATATGCCTCCCTCCTTAATATGGCAAAAAACATACTATTTTGTCATGTTAAGGAAAGAAAGAACAAGGATAAAGCCTTCTTCAGCATCAAGACAATATCCACAAACAATACCTAGTCCAAGCCTAGAAGGTCATAGATCCTATGAGGCCATGGAAGGGACAAATGTAAAAGATATCATTCAAGAAGTGAAAAGAAAGTAACCCTTAATGAGGGATGGCACACTATTTAGTTTCCAAGGTGAGAGATGTATCAACCATGGAAACCCAATGTCAAACAACAAATAAGGTTTGCATAAAGGACATAGGTTCACAAATGCAAACCATAATTTTCATGTATGATTGGATATCACATAATAGATAAATACTTCTTAACCAAGGAAAGAGGTGAATCCCTAGAAAAGAAGAGAATACCAGATGAAATAACAATGCATAGATGTGAATAAGATAGAAAATCATACCATGCCCCCAAGGCTAAAGTACTTCTACCAAACTCACAACCCATATTTGTGACTCCATGTGTGAATGTTTGAAGATAAAAAATAAGGATAAGGAATCCTTGCCCCCCAAGTGTAGGAACAAAGATGGCATAGGATACCTAGTTCACAAAGCAAGGAGATATCCTATTTACAACAATGTATAATATATCCTTAGCGAGAGATATTGACCCCTACATCCAAGAGTATAAATAATTGTGAAAAGGATATGTCACTCATGGAAAAGGACCCTCAATGAAAAATATCTTATCACGAAGATATCCACCAAAGAAGAGTGCGTTTAGATAAGATATCATCTTTTAAAAGGCAGGAACAAAGATTCAATCATCAAGCCCCCGGTGAAGAAGAGCAAGAGGAATCTTTGGAATGAGGGAAACAATTCTAACACTAAGGAAAGGGTGAGAGTTTATAAAGAACATAATTTTCAAGATAGAGAAGAAGTGACAACCTAGGACAACAACTTCTCATGTAAGAAGGTTATCCATAGTCAAGATATCTATCAATATGATGAAATGATATTGCAATATAAACAAATACCACTAAGGTAAGGAAAGAAGAACCTTTCCCCCTGAGGGATGAAAGACAAGGGATATTTTTACAAAACACATGTCCTAGAAAAGATTTTCTAAGAAGAAAATATAATTTCTAGGGATGGATAAAAACATCATGCAAGACTATGGAAGAAGGAAACATAAAGAATACCAATTAAATCTTAATAAAAAGACCTAATGGATCCTAAGAGACTGGATAAAATGATGCCTCTTTCCCCCCAGTCATGAGACAAGAGGATAGGAACATTTACTCTAACTCTAATGGAGGGGAATCCCCTATATCAAAATTATGAAGAAGTTGTAATACCGCATGCAGCCCTATCCTTAACATATAATTTGAAGTTGTTACAATCAACAAGAAAATGAGTATTACGATAGGGGAAAGGACATTTAAATTTATACAAAGCATCAATAGGCATAGGTCTAAATCTTTCCTTCTTAGAATTCATTAGCTCCACATATATTGTTTTAGCATTTTCTTGACGAGTGTTAGGATTATCCATTAGAGATGTAGAGAGATGAATGTTAAGGGGAGGATGAAGATCCACACCTCTTAACTTGATTTGAGATTTAGAAGTTTCGAGACCACTCATATCTGGTTTAGGAGGTATATTAATGGGAAATTTAATACCATGTTCATTAACTCCTAACCCTAAACCTTTATAGCCTTGTTTATTCACCATATTATATCCAGTAGTGTACATATCATGCAAAAGCTTCTATAGGAGGTGATTGTTTATCATGTTCATGAGTAAAGGTTGTATAAGGTGGGATAATAGGTTTGAAAGTATTTTCCTTATCCTTTCCTTTAAGATCATCATGATTAGGAGGAGAAGGTAAATCAAAGAAATCTTGCACATCCACATCCTACACTATAGCTTGAATCCCATCATAAGTACAGGAAGAGTGAGGATTAACAGATGGAGAATCAGGTATCACAATAGGAAGATTAGGATAAAGATTAGGAAGATTAGGAGATGGTGTGTCATCTACCAAATTCTTTACATAATCTAAAAGATGAATAAGGCTACCACATAAATCCGTAAGAAAATTTTTAAATGTAGGTAGACTAGTATTGGTCAACTTCATAAAAGCATAAGCAAGAGCAAAGTGAAGGGTCATCAATGTTATGAAATGAATAATACCCTCATAAACATCATATGCATTATAAATATATGCTAGGAGAAGAGTAATAAAAAATATGATTATGCACCAAAACATCTTAACAATCTTCATGATAAAAATGCAAGAAATATGTTTTTGTATTTTATTCAATATATAGATTTTTTTGAATTTTTGAAGTATAGATACAAGAGAAAAATGTAAATCTAACACCCAAAAGAAAGAGAGTAAAATAGTCGGGTTCACCAAAATGAATAGTGGTAATTTGGAATCACCATTATTTGTGTATGTGTGTGGGGAAAATGTAAGATTCACTCCTAAATCCAAATTCGCAAAAGAGAGATCCAATTTGATCAACCAAGAGGTTAATACACAATCGAATCAATCTATGAAGAATATGAAAGAAAGAATAAATCCTATACTTCCCTATAGTTGGATTAAGCTTGAAATCCAAAATAATTGAAGTGTAAATACTTACCTTGAATTAGGGCAGATCTGGAAAATGCTGAATTCTGGCTTCTGTATGAACTTTCTAAAGATTTTGTCATTCGATCTAGAGTGGAAATGTCGAGACGGACAAAACCCAAAAATATTTTCTCCAAATTCACACAGGTCAACTTTGACCTTTTAAAAGGTTAAAGAACACATTATTTATTTGAAGTCTGATTCCAATTTTGTTCATAGATCCTAAAAGGTTGCCAAAAAGGGTATCCAAATTCACTCTCAGATCTAAGATTCCACACCTGTGCTTGTAAGAAAAATAGTTTTGTTGTTTTTTTGGTGGGTCAAACCCCGGTTTGGAATCAACCTTAATATTGAAATTGAAATAGGAGAATGCTAGCAAGTAGTAGAAATGAATCTAACAATGAAGCTATGCAATTTAATAAATATGCTAATGTATTTGGAACATAATGAAATATATTGATATGAAAGATTGAACATAACATTATCAAACCTCCATGATTGTATGCTTGAAATCCACCTTGAGGAAACAATTATATGGATCTTAAAGATGAACAAAGGATCTTGAAGGAAGATCACACCACCATGGTTGCTAGATCTAGGGTTTGAATGATAGATCTTGAATGCTTTAGCCAAATCCCTTCAATAGCTTGAATGCTTAAATCCTTGATTTTAAGTGGAGAACTTAGATGAAGAAGAAGACTTGAATACTTGAATGAATGCTTGCTTGATCACCTTGAGAGCTTGAGAGCTTGAGCATGAAAACTTGATGAGAATGAGATATCAAAATGAGAGAGGAAGGCCTTATTTTATAGTGATCTAGGGCACACTCCTCTAGATGGGCCACCTTGAAAAATTAAATCCCAATTAGGTCCTCACCTTTATAAAATATACCTTGATTAAATACCATTAAAGGATTTACTGTTTTGAAGCCCAAAATAGCTGACCCGGAAGCGGGAAATAACTTTCCTGAAAGATAAATTATCGGCAAATGAAACTTTGAAATTCTGGTAGGAAGATGTCAAGGTTGAGGTCAACCCTGACCTAGTTAGGGTTGAGGTCAACTTTGACCTCAGACCCTAACTTTGTCAGGTTCTACAACAGGAGTTCCAGGGGTGCCATAAACTTGGAAACTGATGTTAGATCAGGACCTAGTGTTTGGAATAGATAAAAATCCTTGGAATGATGTGATGAAGGACTATGAGGTCTCATTTCTGAATCCTACCTAGGAAATAGAGCCATGGAAGAGAGAAAATTTGGAAATTCCTTAAGACCTTAACCTTAATTTCTCATAGAATGCAGAAATCAAGTGTAGAGAAGAAGTGGAAGACAAGGGAGAATGCAAAGATGCCAATCATGACCCTAAACCACTTACTCAGAGGGATAAATGCTCTTAACATGGAAGTGCTTCCATTTTAAGATGATAAAATAATAACTACGCAAGAGAGGCATATTCCATCATTAGACAATATAAACATCTTCACCATCATCAAATAATTTTTTTTGCAATCAATAGTTAGAGATATGTATATTTTGTTCTAGGGGAAATTTGATCAATCCCTCCAATCCAAACATAGAAAACTACAATAAACAAAACATATCCACAACTCAAGGAAATCTAACAGTTATATCAAAAGATGTGGTCTCTTTCCTGAGACCCATTTTACTATCATAAAATAGAAGCTTCATTTTTCAAATCCTTCTAGGGCATCATATAACTTCACAAAACAAACTCAAATGATAAAAAACCAATTTCATAGGAACCCCTTATGTATTTAATTTCATAATACATGATCCATTAAACTTTCCAACCATTTAATGATTATATAAGCATAAATATTTGCATGCCACTCCATTGAAGAGGGTTTAAAACCATTCTTCGCTAAAAATGTCATAGCTTTCACAAATCTACATAAAAAAGACTCAAAATAAAAGGAAAAGAAATATTATTCATATATCTTTCCAATAAATCTACTTATATTTTTTAACTCTTCCATATGCATTCACACCATGTACTTCAACATGACTATTCTTAGGTAGTCTCAAATTTGCAAACAACCACTTTCACCAAAACTTCCATAACTTTATCAAAACTAAGATAAATAACTCCAAACCAAAATAAAAAGAAAGGTTATTCATCATACTATCTAAAAATTACAAATTTATAGGGTTTCCATGCCGTGCATGGTCACACAAGGCCTAAAAACAACACAAGAAACCTAAAAATTAATCAAAACAACAAGTACAAAGTGCTCCAAAAGTTTTCAAATGTTCATTTCCTTTCCATTATGCATTGGTTCAAATTTACATTTGTTTTTTTAGAATCCTTGGGAACATTTAAATACCTCTCATGATCATTAGACTTCCCTTTTACAACTTTTAATCCACTTTAACATTATTGCATTTTTGCAACTTTTCATGTTTTTAACAACTTTTGTGACTTTTTCATATAATGACCTCAAAAGTTTACAAAAACCTTATAAATATTTTATCTTCTTAAAATGGAAGCACTTCCATGTTAAGAACTTTTATCCATCTGATTAGGTGTCTTGGGGTCATGTCAAGAACCTTGAATGGGTCCTTGACTTAGATCTCTCCTTTTTGCCCTGATTCTACTCCCTTTTCCACTTTCTTTCTATATTTCCTAGCACTCTGGACTGAGATCCTGAGGTTTTTGAGCTCAATTTCAAGGATGAAATTGAGGGTCAAGGATGACCTTGACCCTAACCTAGATCAAGGATGACCTCAACCTTGACCTAGGTTAGAGTCTACCTCATCCTTGACCTAGGGTTCAAATTTCAAGATCCCATGATTTTCGGATGTCGGGTTTTGGAAAGATTTGTTTTCCCACTTCTGAGTCAGCTGTTTTGGTCTCCGAAATGGTAAAATCTTAAATTTCATTTAATCTAGGTCCATTTCTAGGGGTTAAGGTTAATTGGGATTTAATTCTCCAATCTCAGGCTCTCTAGAAGTTTGTGCCCTAGATCACTATAAACAGAAGTTGTCCTCTCTCATTTTCTCCATCAAGTTTCCATGCACTTTCATGATCAAGGCATAAAGTTCTTGGGAGATCAAGTGCTCAAGATTTTCTCAAAGAAAGATCAAGCAAGAATTCCACTCAAGCAATCATCCATTCAAGTCCTCTTCTCCATCCAAGTTCTCCATTGAAGATCAAGGATTCAAGCATTCAAGTCATTGAAGGGATTTGGTTCAAGCATTCAAGATTCATCATTCAAAACCCTAGATCTAGCCATCATGGTGGTGTGATCTTCCTTCAAGATCCTTTGTTCATCTTAAAGATCTATTCATTCTTCCCTCAAGGTGGATTCCAAGCATACGATCATGGATTTTTTTATTTACATTTGTTAAACATTATGTCCAAGCTTTCATATCAATATATTTGTTTACATTTGAAATACAATTGTATATCTATTGAATTTCATAGCTTCATTGTTAGATCTACTTCTACTACTTGCTATCATTATCTATTTCAATTCTATTATTAAGGTTGATTCCAAACCAGGGTTTGACTAAGGCAAACCCCTCATCCAAACAACAAAACCATTTTTCTTGTAGGTACAGGTACAAGATAGAGGATTAAAGTACAAACATGGATACCCTTTTTGGTGAGCTTTCGAGATCTAGGAGTAGAATTTATGTTAAAGCTATTTTGGGTAATGGACAACCTTTAGTAGGGGGTAGGATCCTACCCTAGGATAAGACCTTGCCCCACTATCTGGGTCAACGATGACCTCCCTCAAAAAAAAAAATATTTCTGGGTTTTGTAGATCTCACAGTTTCAATTTAGCAATGTGGAAATCAATAGTTTTTGAGATTGTTTGATAGGGGTTTTAGCCAATTCTTTTTAGAGGTAAGTGTTATCTCTATTGAAAATTTAAGGTTTTCATTAGTATCAAAGGTTTGTAAAGATATCAGTTGGTCACTTACATTAAGCTAATCAGTAACATGAAGCAGAATAGACTAATCAGTAAAGCATATATACCAAGCAGAAGATAGTTTACTGAGCACCAGCAGATACTGACAGATAGTAAATGCTAAGCATCACAATATACATTGAGCAATTTATATAGTGTTTACCAAGGATCACATAAAATGGCATAGTAATCTAAAATGGCACATACTTCTATGCAAATAGTTACAATGGCTCATAAAATGTTTTACCAAGATCGAGGAACATTTAATGTGATGATATTCATTAAATGCAATGCATATCTTTTGTAATAGTTGATCTAGGTTATTATTGTACACCATAGATCTTAGGGTTATGACTATGTTCTGTAACCTAATTTTGTTAAAGTGACAAAAATAGAACACTATATATTTGTGTGCTCACATCAATTTTTGGTGTGAGCTGATATATGAATCACGGAGCACTTGAAGCAATTGCCTAACTTCAAGTCTATCAGTTAATAGAGCAGAACCGAGTATAGAGGAATTCAGATTGAGTAGAATCAAAAAAGGCTACCAAGTAGTTCAAAGAAGAGATTTATCACAAGTAAGGTGATATTTTATCAGAACTTATAGATCTATATCAGACAAGTGAGTTGTCATATAGTAGATAATTCCCTATTGCTTTCTAACAATTGTAATAGAGTTTTGGATAAAATTCTTAACAGAGTAGACTTAAAAATCTTATGTAAATATCTTAAATGAGTGCACACTTCATTAATATTGTTAAAATTCTATAACTAGGTAGATCTAGCTGATCTGACATGTCACTCTTAACAGGGTGATATCACTAGAAGTGATCAAAACTTGTAGCCCTAATAGGAAAACCTTTTCTATCTATAGTAGTGAAGAATTTATGGGTGTCATCCCCACCGTAGTTTTTAACTTCTAAGAAGGGTTTTTTTGTTACCAAAATACTTGTGTGATGTGATTTTTGTATTGATGTCATGTTGTTTACTTTCATAAGTTAAATGAATGATTGATACATGCAATTAGATTCAAGTTGTTTTGGTCAGTTATTACTATTTACAATTATATATCAGAAAGGTTTACAAGTAAAAGTTTTTGAAGGCACTGATTCACCCCAACCCTCTCAGTACCTATCTCTCCTTATTCCAACAATTGGTATCAGAGCTCAGTTCTCTTATTGAATAGTTTAACCACTGAAGGGTAAAGATCTAAGTCATGGAGAGATACAAGCTTGACAAGACTATTGAGAATTAGAAGATACAAATGCAGATGTTTGTAGAATAGTACAAACAAGCTAAGGAAGGACTGAAGAAATTATTGGTTGAAAGAAAGAACCTAGCTATTCTATAGAATGAGATCGGTTACCATGAAGAACCTATTGATAAAATGTTCGAGCATTTTGGATCTAGCTCTGGAAGCATCTCTGATGGATCTGAAAGCATAATCACTGATTTATTTGAAAAGAATCAAAATTTAACTGATCAAGTGAAAACACTACAAATCAGTAAAGAATATCAAATCGTGAGAATGATAGAAATAATGAACAATGCCAGACAAGCCAAGCAAGAAAGGAATTTGGCTATTGATGACTGAAGATAGATGATTGAACAAATTCAAGCAAAAGAGAGTGAGATACAAAGACTCACTAGTCATCATTTCCAAGTAACTAATCAAATGATGACTATAAATTAGGAGATAAACTGAGTGAATGGAGAATTGTCAAGAAGACTAGAAGATGTTGTGAGACTCAAAGAAGAGAATGAGAAGTTAAGAAATGAAGTGCAAAATCAACGGCAACAAAATGAAATAAAGAAACTTGCTGAGAACAATTCTAAGAAGATTGATGATTTATTGTCTAATCAAAGAATATTTGGGAGTAGAGCTAGAATAGGCTACACCGGTGAAGGAGAATAATCACAAGTCAACAGAAGTCAAAATTAGAAACCTAAAGTGTTTGCATTTTATCACTATGGAAAACCAGGACATACATCTAATGTGTGTAGAATCAAAGCACAAGGTAAACCTCCTATCACTCCTAAGTTTAATGGATATTGTTACTACTATGGTAAGCTTGGACATCCTTCTTATGAGTGTAGAGCTAAGAAAAATGATCTTGCTAATAATACCACTATGGAGAAAATATGCTATACTTGTAATAAAAATGGACACACTACACAAGAGTGTAAGGCTAAGATGAAGTAAGTATGGACTGCTAAGTAGCAAACACAATGAAAGCCCTATCAACTGAAGAGACAAGGTAATTCTTATGTTTGGGATTACAATACATGGGCTAATTGTACTGCTTGTGGTAGATATGGACACATTGCAAAAAATTGTTATAGAAAGAGTCAGATTGGACAACCAAGAAGCTAAACAAGCACTAGAATGGCTTGTATGCACTATCATAGGGTCAGTCATTTAAGCAAGAATTGCAGAGACTGAGCACCAGATGAAAACCATATATTTGAAAGTGGATATACTATCATAAATATCATGAAGTTAAGGAACACTATGTGGAAGAAGGCATCTAATGAGAATGCTGAGTCAAGTAATGATGTTGGTGAAACCTCGTCCAATGGATTGGGTGACATCGGTACCTCCACTTAAGGTGAAATAGGTATGTATGGGACTGACATTTCAAATGATCACATTTTACATACAATTCCTTATGCATGATGTACTTATACCAAATTATCATGAATAAAGATGCACTATGATTTAGATGTCATGAACTAACAATGTTATACAATCGATAAAAGAGAGACTGAGAGTTGGTTACCTATCGGTAATCACTATCTAAGGTTAACTGAGCACATGTATCAACCGATGAATAAATTCTATGTTAACTGAGTAGATGAAAATTTTAGTTTTCACCAAGCTGACAGCTATTTCATACTGAAAGTTAGGTCAAGCATTTATTGCATGAAAGTTTGAGCGGGAATATCAAAAAGTCTATAAATACATGAGAATAGAGTTCATTTTTACATTGCAATTTTGAAGAGCGAAGAATTCAAAGAGCAGAGTTTGAGCTAAAATATTTTTAGAAGGATTCAAGGATACTTTAGATCGAACCGACATCACTCTTCATGATATTGAGTAAGTTTATTTACTATCAAACACTTCTTATCCTACTGCTTGTTAAAACCCTAGAATCGATTTATGGCATCTACATCGTCTGCAAGCAAATCACAAAGTATTGAGGAGGAAGTTAATCTAATCGTTAGGGAAAATTTTGACGAACTTAAGTTTAAGCCACATGCCAAGGTCACAGCACAAATAGATACAATGGGCACTTTTTCGAGCATACCAGAAAGGGTTTTATTGATAGAAGACGTAAGATCATATATTCATTGCAAAATTGGAGAAGTTGGAGATTTTGAAACTATTGCAGCATATCAATCAATTCAAAGTGGTCAATAACAAGGCAAAAACAATAGATGAAATTATTGAAGACATAATTGAACATGGAGACCTCACTAATCCCTTACTAGATAGATTTGACAAGATGTCAAAAGAAGATCAAACCAAAATAGAAGAGGCTGTCATCCATATGATGATAAAATTCAAGAAAGTTCCAATGGAATTTTCCTTTGCATTACAAAAGAGGTTGGATGAAAAAATTACTGAAAAATGGACTATTGCACTAGACATTGAGAAAAGAAAGAGAGAACGCTCTCTAGTTCAAGCAGCCTCACATCTAAGCTTTAGAGAAGTTAGTGAATACTTGACCAAATACCAAGAAAAATTTATGATCAAGAATAGAGCCTTGATGATCATGGATGAAAATGTAGCAGATATGGATACCACAACTGATTCTATGTGAACATCAATTTTGAAGGCCAAAGAAAAATTTGAGCAAGAAGCATTCTTGAACTTGTCTAAGAAGAGACACAACTACAAAGGTAAAGGTATTTCCATTGACGAGGGAACAACAAAGAAATCAAAGAATACTAATATATTAGTTATTGAGGTAATCAATATCACTGAGGAAAAGGAAGAAATAAGTATTTCACACGATGCAGAGGATAAAGTTGAAGTTCAACTGGAGAAGAAAACTGATGACGATGTAATCATTGAGGACATCACAAATGGTGATCTTGATGATAAAGATGATGAAGATGGAAATATTGCACCAAATAAAGCTAAAGCACTAGACACTAAATGTCTATTTACATCACTACTAGGTAAACTTCATGTACTTGCAGAAGCAGTTGAAATTATCTACCAAGTACAACCCGACGGCTTAGACCTCAAAAAAAATAAGACATCACAGGGGATCTAGATACTGAGAAACTTTTAGAAATAGATGAGCCTACACAAACAAAGGCACCTTCCACCAAGGCAATGGAAACTAAAAAAATAAAGGAAACTGAGGTGATCCCACTTGACACCACATCCGAGACTCCTACTATATCAACTGAGACTATAGCTACCAATGAGAAGAAGAAGAACATGTGTTAACTAGGAAGGATACTCCAAAGATTGGAGATAAAACTATTGCTATTATTGAGAAGAAATCACCTCTAGCACTGGAGAAGAAGAAGAAGAAAGGAAAAGGGTCAGTCACCCTAGATGAAATGATCATTCTCCCTAAGTGTGACCCGAGGACCCTAAGCCCCAAAGAATTGAGTAAATATGGGGAATTATGTTCACGAAAGGCAACACAAGAGAAGTTGAAGCAAGAACACAAAAAAAGAAGAAATATTAATAGATGTGAGGGATATCCTACAATAGGTAGTAATTGAGGTGAATATTTATGAGGATACTCCTATTATAGATCTGTTAGAAAGTAAAGTCCACCAAGATAACTAAGAGGGGGGGTGAGTCAGTTATCAGATAATTATAACTTTTATCATCTTCAACAACATTAAATCATAGAATCAATATAATTACCAAGCATAGAAATATATTCATACACAATAACACAATGGCATAAGATATGTTGACTAGGGAACCTCTTGATCAAAGAGTAAACCTTGGTGGGAATGATGCCCACAAAAGATGCACTAATATGAATATTCCTTGTGAGAGGATGGACTCTATTAGGAGTCTTATGAAATACATTCAGTACATATGAATCCCTATTAGGAGATTTTGAATCCCTATTAAAAGATTCTAACCCTGTTAAGAGTTATAGAAGATAGAAGGACCCACTGCCCAAATAGCTTCAGGGTAAGATCATTGAACACACTGTCCAAATAATCTTTGCATTACTCAATAGAATAATATGTTACCTCTTCTTTGACTATGCCAAACTACACTCGCTATTACATCAGATCTCAATTTTAGATCTCTATACTTTGCATGTCTTCCTTCACACATTAGCTTTACTCTTTTCTTCACTTCATGCATACAGCATCACAACCGCTACTACCATATCATATTTACACACTTTCACATCAAAAAATCATGCTACTATATTAAAATTACACATCAACAATGAAATATATTCCTTCCTTTATACCACACTCAAATAATTACAAATGAGTTGGCATACAATTACAAAATAAAAGTTTCCACATGCTACACAAAAATTACATAAAACTGTCTGCTTCCAAATACAATAAATCTTCACTCATGTGACCTTGAAGTCTATGCTATCATCCACATCACTATCAATGTGTCTTCAAATTCCCTTTAACTACACAAAACCAGCTTCCATCCCGATTAGGAGATATCATCTAATTTCCACAAACCGCTACTCAAGAACACTGTCTTAACACTGCTTCTACCAAAATGATCATAACTTCCATGAATCAATGATTTACTATTTGTGCTCTTAACCATAGACATATGACATATCAAAGAGTATATCCTCAATGTTGCATAGCTCCAACTAAAATAACCCATGTGAGCTAATCCAAACTCTATGTTCTTCTCTACAAGTCTTTGATAAATCACTGGGTTGACATCAATGACAATCATAGTCATGAATGCAACAAAAACTACTACAAAATGACTGCCAAACACTTTAGCATTCATTCCTAAAAATGTCTCCCATTGGCATTAATGACAACATAGATGAAAAACATCCAATATTCCAAAAATCCAATACTGCAACACTGCTTCTTCAAATCCTCTTCATCAATCAAATCTTGCTTCGTTATCTTGTTCAATTCTCTCCAAAAAATGTCTCATATTGTTTTTCATGCATACTTCTCCCCCATTGACATCAATGATAGAAATTTCATCACTAAGTCAACAAAAACTCAATGTCAAAAGACACTTTTCATAAAATACATTTACTAGAGTCCTCATGACTCATCTCAGATACACATACTCCCCCATAGAGGAAGTACCAACATCCAGTCCAGAAGATAGATAAGGCTCATATACCACTGGATGAATGGAACCAACTGCATCACTTATCAAAATTAGGTTGGGGCATAACCCCAAGCATACCTCTTAGATACTCAAATGTATCCTTAGGCAAAGGCTTTGTGAATATATCAGCTATCTACTCCTTTGTGCTTATGTACTCAAGTCTGAATTCTTTTCCAATAACTTTCTCTCTTACAACATGATACTTAATCTCTATATGCTTTGTCTTAGAATGTAATACAGGATTCTTAGACATACTAACTATGCTAGTGTTATCACAATGTATAACAACAGGTTCAACAAATTTTATTCCAATATCCTTCAACATCTACTTCATCCAAATTATCTGGTTACAATTGTTTACTGCTACTACATATTCTACTTCTACTGTGCTTTGTGAGATACAATTCTACTTCTTACTTAGCCAAGAAACTAATCTTCCTCCAAGGAAAAATGCTCCTCCACTACTGCAAAATGTGATTCTCTAGGTTTAGCTTGAAATCTTGCTACAATTCCAATTGAATGTGCTATATCAGGTCTTATATGAGTCAAATACTATAATCCTCCAATCATAGATCTGTATTTCTTCTATTCTACTACAAGAGTCTCATTTGTGCTAGATAACTTATGTCCGGTCACCATAGGTGTTCCAACTGGTTTACAATCCTCCATTCCAAATCTTTTCAACAAGTTATATAGGTACTTTGTCTAACTTACAAAGATACCATCATTGTTTTGTGTTATCTGTAATCCCAAAAAATATTTCATTTCACCAATCATACTCATTTCAAATTCAGTCTTCATTTCATCAGCAAATTTTTCACTAGCTTCATCTTCTCCTCTAAAGATAATGTCATCAACAAAAATAACTATAACTAACAAACCCTTTTCAATTTCTTTTGTGTATAGATTTCTATCATCTGTACCTTTTATAAATCCCAACTTTAAAAAATACTTATCCAGTCTTGCATACCAAGTTCTAGGTGCTTGTTTAAGTCCATATAAATCTTTCTTCAATTTACATACCATGTCTCCTTCTTGAGTTAAAGGAAAACCTTCAAGCTGCTCAATGTGTACTTCTTCTTCCAATTCTCCATTCAGAAATGTTGACTTCACATCCATCTAATACACTTTGAATTTCTTGTAAGCTGCATATGCCAAAAATATTCTTACTGCTTCAATTCTTGCAATAGGTGCAAAAGTCTCTTCATAGTCAATTCCTTCTTGTTGTGAGTAACCCTTACATACCAATCTTGCTTTGTTTCTCACTACTTCTTGTTCATTCATCTTGTTTCCAAATACCCATTTAGTTCCAATAACATTCTTGTCTTTAGGTCTAGGGACCAATTCCCATGTCTTGTTCTTTTCAATCTGATCTAGTTCTTCTTTCATAGCATTATTCCAAGTTTCATCTTCACAAGCTTCATTAGTAGTCTTAGGTTCAATTTGAGAAATCAAACATAACTATTCTTGTGCCTTATTTTGAGTAAGAACTCCTCTTTTGATGCTCCCAATAATCTATCCAATAGGATGATTCTTTAACAAACTCTTTCTAGGTGTCACTGTCTCAGATCTCTCTTTAGATGTAGGTTCTTCAATAACTTCACTGTGGCTTTCATTCAAAAAATCACTATCAGTTTCATAAAACAATTTAGTAGTTTCAGTATTAGGCTTAGGATGAGTTTCTTCATCAGATTCATAATCAAGCATTCTTTCCTGAATTTTGAATTTTTCATCAACTTTAACATTTACGCTCTCAACAATAGTCATATTTCTTTTATTGAAACATCTATATGCTTTGCTTTTCAAAGAATATCCAATAAATATACCTTCATCACTTCTAGGATCAAACTTTCCAATATCATCATCTCTCTTTATATAACATTTGCTTCCAAAAATTCTAAAATATTTAACTGAGGGTGCATGTCCAAAACATAATTCATAGGGTGTCTTGTCTGTGTCTGCTCTGGTTTGTACTTTGTTCATTGTGTATACTATTGTGTTCACTATGTCTCTCTAGAATATCTTTTCCAAATTATTTTCAAACAACATAGCTCTTGTTGCTTCAGTCACTAATCTGTTCCTTCTTTTTGCAATGTCATTTTGTTCAGGTGTTCTAGGGGCTGAATACTGACTTTTAATGCCATTTTCTTCAGAAAAGTTGTTAAACTCTCTAGAAGTGAATTCTCCACCTCTATCAGACCTTAAACATTTAATCTTCATTCTAGATACATTCTCAACTTTATTCTTAACAATCTTAAACTTATCAAATGCTTCAGATATTTCTTTAAGAAATGCAATCCACATCATTCTTGTAAAATCATCAATAAGAATCATAAAATACCTTTCTCCATAGAATCCTCTAGTTCTAGTAGGACCACTCAAATCTATATGAACAATCTCTAGCTTCTCTATAGATGTAAACTTCTTACTAGGAAAAGAACTTCTCTTCTTTTTAGCCATTACACATTCTTTGCAAATCATGTTAGTAGGCTTCATAATTCTAGGTAAATCTCTTACTACAAGTATAGTACTTACTTTCACAATGTTATCAAAGTTTATATGACAAAACCTTCTATGCCATAACCAACTATCATCAATTTTAGTAATCAAACATGTCATCTCAGTAGGATTCAACTGAAATACATTACCTCTAGTTCTAGATCCAGTTCCAATCAAATTTCCATCTTTATCCTTTATCACACAAGTTTTCTCAGTAAACCAAACTTGATATCCCTTATCAACTAACTATCCAACACTCAAAAGATTATGTTTCAATCCATCCACAAAATAAACATCATTAGTATTAGTCTTTCCATCAAGAGTAATAGATCCTATACCTTTAATCAAACAAGGTGCATTGTTTCCAACTCTAATTACACCATCATATTCATTCAAATTTATGAACTTTTTCATGTCTCCAGTCATATGATGTGAACAACCATTGTCTATAATTCAATAAGATTTCTTTTCAACTTGAGAAACTAAGGCTTTTTCTTCGTCAACATCAGATTCAGGATTTTCTTCTTTAATTGCTACAAATCCTATGTCATCATTATTCTCAGTATCACTTTCACTTAAAGTTCCTTCTATACTAGCTTCAAGATCTTCATCATTAGCATAATAACATTCCTTAGATCTTCTAGGTTTGAAATTGCTTCTATACTTTTTAACTCTCTTAGGACATTTAGATGCAAAATGACCATATTTATGCCAAGTCCAACATTTAAAAATTTTCTTACCATCTAGTTCTCTTTTCACAAGCAAGGCAATACCTTCTTCAATCTTCTTGTCTTTTTCATTTCTAGATCTATTGCTGCCAGCATAATCTTCACTCACACTGATGCTTCTTGACAAAGTAGGGTGAACACTAAGAGTACTGAATGCTATCTCCATTCTAGGTAAGTCTCCTAATAATCTCAGGTTCATTTCTACTACTTCCAATCTTCCAAGGAGAATCTCTCTTGTAAAGTTTGTTGTACAAGGTATCACTTGTTCAATCATCTATGTTGTCTACTTAAATACATGAGTCAATGTCCTTAGAATTTTCCATATCACTTCATTCTCTATCTTTGTTCCTCCACAAGATTTTATACCTAAAATGATCTTTGACATTCTACCAATATAACTTCTAACAGATTCATCTTCCAACATTCTTATATCTTCAAATGCACATATCCAATTATGTAATCTAACTCTTTTTGGATGTTCATCACCTTCACAAGTAGAGTGTAAAGCATTCCAAATTTCATGAGATTTTTTCAAATATTTTACCTGACTATAGTCATTCTCTGATAGTGTTGTCAAAAGTGCTTCTCTTGCAAGTATGTTACACATGAATAGATATCTCTCTTCCATAGTACATGTTTCAAGATTGTCCTCTTCAATGATAGTCTTATTATTCTTTGTAATCAACCAATAACCTGGTCCTAAACATAATAGGTGCATCTTCATCTTTTCTTTCCAGCTGTCAAAATTTACTCCATCAAACTTAGGGCTTTCTTTCTTGAAATTCACCATGGATTTCCTTAAGTTGTTAAACTTTTCTTTCAAGGACTTACCACTCTGATACCAATTGTTAGAAAGTAAAGTCTACCAAGATATCTGAGAGGGGCGGGTGAATTAGTTATTGAATAATTATAACTTTTATCATCTTCAACAACATTAAACCATATAAGAAATATAATTACCAACCATAGAAAGATATCCATACACAATAACACAATGACATAAGATATGTTGACTAGGGAACCTCTTGATCAAAGAGTAAACCCCGGTGGGAATGATGCCCATAAAAGATGCACTAATATGAATATTCCTTGTGAGAGCATGGACTCTGTTAGGAGTCTAATGAAATACATTTAGTACATATTGTAATCACCTAAAAATGGACAAAGATAATTTAATGATAATTCAAAGTAAATCAAGTGAAATCAAAGAAAATCAAGGACATAATTGAATCAATTGGATCACAATGCACAATTAGCCAATCAAAATTAAAATCAAGTCTTAATTTGAGATCAATCAAAATTGAGAGCATTTTAATCAAGTGTAATCAAATCAAAATATAATTAATTCAATTAATTGTATAGTCTTGGATTAAATTAAATTCAACCCATTCAAGGGGTACATGGCTAAAATAAATCAATTAAATCAATTAATAAAAATCAATTACTCTCAACAAACCAAAAGGAGAGAAAATCCATCAACCAATGAGATTTGAGGAAAGGCATTCACATGGATCAAGCCAAATTGAATCTCATTCACTCAAAGTGAAAAGGAATCTTAACCATCCATCTTGTCTACTTGTCTAAGCTTTGAGGACACAAACTTTGCTTTGTCTTCAAAGGGTGGAACCAAACACTTAACCCCAACTCAACCATGATTAAACACAACTACACCCCCTACCATTAGAAAATCTATAAAAGGAAGGCTAAAATCCTTCATTATTATCAACCACCTATCTGAGAATTGCATCAAACCTCTTGCAAGTTGAATTTAGAAAAGCATTTGAGAGCAATTTTAGCATTTATCTTGATAATTGTTAGCTTTAGCATTGTTTTATATTCATCATTCTCATTCTAGGACTATCATTAGTGAGAGCTTGCTGAGAGCTCACTCATTAACATCTTAGTTATAGAGCCATAGGATGCTCAATTAATCATTGATTTTGATAAATAGTTTCTCAATTGTGGTTGTATTTAGTTATTATTTCACTTATTATTGATGATTAACCTTAATTCTATGAAGGTACATATATTTGTATACAAAATGGCACCCACCATGGGGCAGTAAGCCTCATGTTATTATTTTTATCATTTAAATCATCTTTTGTATGCTTGTATCTGCTATTTTCTATGGAATGTTTGCAGGAAATAGGTTAAGTCACGCCTATGGCTAATTCAATCATGCCTATAATCTTTTTGATGATGCCTACTAGATCTGTATCACTGCTTATTCATTGAACGTTCACACCTGGTCAACACTTTCTATTTTGTCTCACATTCTTTGTTGTCACCTATGATTGAAGAAATCATGCCTATGTGATAAAGTTGTATTGCCTTTGCATAAAGAAGTCACGCCTACAAGTGAAGAAATGTCACCTACCGATTATTAGCTGTCACCTATGATCAATCTTTACGACACATTTTAGATAACAAGTCACACCTAGTATCATTATCTTATGCTTGTTACTTTTAAAGTGTCACTTTGACTCATTCTGTTTATGCTTCTTAAAATAGTGTTTGCACTTATCGATAAACTATTCACACCTATTAAAGTTTCTGTGTCACTTATTGCACTTTTCAGTGTCACTTGCTAATAGTTAACTTATGCTTATAAATAGTTTAATATTGCCTATTTGCTGGACAATGTTGCTTTCAGTTTTCTATCAAAAAGTGCAAAAGCCAGAAACCAGGTTCAACAAAGAAGAGAAGGCACTAGTTAAGAAAATCAAATGGGAAAATAAAGCACAGATCAAAGCTATTCTTTAGTTAACACAAGATGAAGACAATCAGGTATATCAAAAATACCTTGCTATAATTGAAGCTTATAAACATAAATTTGTCTCTTTAAATTGGATCTTTAACCCTTAGTTAAAATTTTTGTTTGAAAATTTGCAATTAGAGTGCTCAAAATTCATTTTATAAATCTTTGTGTTGTCAGTTTCAATTTTGGTTTCCCCTCACTTTTATTGTTAGTGTTGACTAACTTGTTGGAGTATAAGCACATTGGAAGGAGCTATTTCCAAGGTGAGTGAAAAATGAGAAAATCCTCTCAAAAATGTCCCTAGCTTTATGCTAGCTACAAGAAAAAGGTATTCTCCTAATCAAGCTTTCATTTGATTAAATTGTGGCATTTCATTTGGATATAAGCTAGAGACAAAATAGGAAATTAATTTCACACTTCAATTCTAAGAATCTCCTTGTCAAGAGATTGGGAAAGAACAAACATGTTTTTAAGTGTGTAGAGCAAAGAAAGACAATAGGGATATGCTCTTCACTCTTTGAGTGAACCAAACTCCCAAACTTGTTAGCCTAAGTTCATTTTTTGTTTTTCATATATATGCTAGAGCAATAGTGGCCTCACCTCCCAAGTTTGCCTTAACGAGGCCAGTGAGAAGGACAACCCAATGTGGGATATGCTCACTTTTTCCCCAGGAATCCAACCCACTCTAAAATGAAATACATGTATCCTTAATGGGGTCATGACAAATGTATTTTAATTTTTCAACCTTCCTCTAGTAGTCCTCATAGATTGTGCAAAATTGTACTTTGGTGCATTTGGGAAGCCTCCTTGGAGGATGAGAGATTGAAATCTATTTTAACGAAATATATACTAAAACCTTGATAAAGTAGCAAAGACCACCTTCTAGAGCCATGTTTACGAACCAAATCTTGTGCTAGGTAGGTGCTTGAAGTTTTTTCTTGTGACCCATGACAACATTCTACAAATCAAACATTTTGTGTTTAAGTGGGTAAAAGAAACAAGTGAATGTGTGGTTGTTGTGTTTGAAATACATAAACAAGTGAGGGATATCCATTGAAAATCATCTTATATTTTTAAATCTTCTCAATAATAAAATCAACAACTCTCATATCAAGGATAAATTCCAAAATGAACCCTTGTTGGATGCCAGTTTCCATGTGGTCACAAACATATAGGGGATCATTACCAGGTGATAGCACTGTCTTTGCAAACCCAAGGCAAGAAGTGGAGTACCAAAGTGAGTTCAAAAATCCTAACCATGAAGAAATTTTCATGAACCTATTTGAACCAAGACTTGAAAATATGGGTGATATGAATTCAACCCATCACAACATCAACCATGCCAACTATAACCCTAGGGAGACACTTGAAGAAAGGGTTGAGAAAGCTGCCCAAGACAATGATTTCCTAGAGGTGATGGAAAAATTAATAGACAAAGATAGGGAGAACTTCTTCCTAAGCTTAGCACAAAAGGGGGTAAAGCTGCCCTACAATTTAGACATTGACCAACTTAGGAAGGACCACTACCAAGATGATCCTATGAATGTCATGACTAGGTAGATTAAGGCCTTTCAAGAAAAAATAGATACCATGAAGAAGGAAGCTAAACCCAAGGCCTTTTCCATAGAAGTTGTGTCCTTTTCCTTTCGACAAAAGCTTAGCAATGGTATCTTTTCCTTTTAATACTATCTTTCCCAAATATGATAACTACATGGGTAAAATAGACCCCTAAGATCATTTAAGGGAATTTTTCACCCTAAGCATAGAGTTCATGTGACACTTATCTAATGAGACTCTTTCCTAGAAGCTTAGGAGGGCTAGCAATGGAGTGGTTTTCAAAACTAACTCCTAGAATAAAGTCTTTTGAGGAGTTAGCCTCTAAATTCATAACCCATTACTCTTACAACATTGAGAATGAGATCACTATGCTCAAGTTATGTGATACCAAACAAAAAGATGGGGAGTCCTTTTTAGGATTCCTACAAAGGAGGAGGATTGTTTTCACAAGGTACCCACGAAGTATCCCAGAGAAAGAGAAGATAGAGATCTTCACCAATAACTTGACCATTGAAATGAACTATCGATTACAACTTCAATGTCCTCCAACATTTGAAAAACTTATTGAAAATGGAGTTAAGATTGAAGATTTTGGTCAAAAGAGGTGAGATTAAATTATTTAAAGACAATAAATCCAATAATAACAACAACATCAGTAATAAAAATAATTAGGTTCCTAAATATTTTAATCAAGGGTCCAATAATCACAATGATAAATCAAAATCATGGAACAAAAGTAACAATAAAAATCTTGTGAATGATGGGGTTGTGGAGTCACACAACTTGAAGTCTACCCCTTTTATTCTACTCTGTGGAGCGAATTCTTCAAATAATGTTAACCAAGCAAATAAAACTCCATATAATTCCAAAAACTATAACAACAACAATTCTAACACTTCCAACAATAAGACTTGGGATAAGTCAAAATCAAACTCCAGCTATAATAAAATGAAATTCAATCCCTTGGGTGAACCTTTGGAGAATTTACTAAGAACCTTGTTGGCTAATCA
This sequence comes from Chamaecyparis obtusa, assembly GCA_027943335.1. Classification (NCBI taxonomy): domain Eukaryota; kingdom Viridiplantae; phylum Streptophyta; class Pinopsida; order Cupressales; family Cupressaceae; genus Chamaecyparis; species Chamaecyparis obtusa. Next base: position 131,024 of record BSBK01008995.1, read on the forward strand.
AGTTATCACACTACCCAACATATCAAATTATGAACCCAAAGTCAAACCTCATTGGTGGAATGCATCTCATCATTGTGAATACCATCAAAAAAGAGGTCATCCAACCAATGAGTGCATGAAATTGAAGCATTTAGTGCAAGATTTGATTAATAATGACATCATTCAAATTGAAGGACCTCAAAACAATGGGGATCACATGGCCTACAAGAAACCCTTTTTGAATCATGAAAAAGGGGAGTCATCCAATACAAATCAAAACCATAAAAAGGGTAGTGATAAAGTGAATTTTTCCCATACTTATGACAACACAATAAATACCATAAGTGAAGAAGATTAAAGTGTAAATGTTGTTATAATAAGAGGCAAATCAAGAGAAGCATCAAAAAATGTGGTCACTAGGGGGCAAGCATAAAAAATTGTTATACCTAATAATGCTCCAAAAGTGGTGATATCAAACCAAGCTTCCATGTCATCATCAAAACAATACAACTTGGTTGATCAATTGAAAAGAACTCCCGCTCAAATCTCTATTCTTGAGCTGCTCAAAATATCACCAATCCATAAGGATATCTTGGAAAAATCCTTGTTGGAAACAAATGTGCCTCTAAATTTGGAGGTAGACAAGTTCCAAAAAATCATGGGGCATTTAATTTCACCTCATTGCTTATCATTCTCTGAACAAGATGATATGTCTCTTAATCATCCCCAAAATCTACCCTTACACATAGAGGTGTTGATCCGCAAGCATAGGGTGAAAAGAGTCCTTATAGATGAAGGTGCTAGTCTAAATATTTGTACCCTTAGCTTGGTAAAAGCCTTAGGATTTTTTGAGGAGGCTATTGACCTAAAGAAAAAGATAACCATAAAATCCTACGATGATGAAGAAAGAGCGTCAAGAGGAGTCATAGTTTTTCCCATAAGAGTTGGTCCTATGCAAAAAGAGACCATATGCCAAGTATTGGACTTAAAATTGACTTATAAAATTTTGTTAGGAAGACCATGGATCCATGAAATGCAGGCTATTCCTTCAACCTACCATCAATGCCTAAAATCCCATATCAAGGGTAGGAAATAATGGTAAGTGGAGACCTCAATCCCTTCCAATATTGTAATAACATCAAACCTATAAATGACTCATTGGTTCCACACAATACTAAAGGGTCTATACATAATCAAATAGAACAAGGCCAAAGTTCTAAAGACATCCATTTTCTAAAAGGAAAAGAAAAGATGGAAGAAGAAATTGTTGTTAAAGAAACTCCAAAACTCATTAACCAAACTACATCGACTAAAGGAAAAGAGAAGGTTAATGAGGATGATACTATGGAAGAAACAAAAGAAGACTCTACCAAAGATGTCCAAAAATATACTAAAGAAGCCCATTATCAAAAGATGGATAAAATGATGAAAAACTTTGATAAGAAATGCAAAATCAAACAACAAGGAGTGGGTGAATACTCCTTATCCATGATGGACCTACCCTTATCACCAAAGTCTTTTGGAAAACCTCCAAGTCTACCTCATAAATATAATGAAAATTTTTTAAGGGAAAGTACATCATCCACCATGAGTGAAGAGGACAATGAAATTATAAATTGGTTATACAAGGATGAAGAATCAAGTGCTCACGTCAAGCACATTCAAAATATAACTATCCCTACTCATCAATATGGTAAAGGTTTTGTAATCATGAAAAAGATGGGGTACAAAGGTCAAGGACCTTTAGGCACAAGAAATCAAGGGCTAATTGAACCCTTAGAATCCACATGGTGAGATTCTAAGAAGAAAATAGGTTTAGGATATCTTAAAGAAGGATATACAAAAAAACACTATCCCAAAGTATATGATCAAATAATACAATTAGAATCTCATAGTGATGAGGATTATAATGAATGGGAATGGGAGACTTTATTAGATGAGTCATGCCAAGACAAGGGTATTGATGTCATTCATACCTATGCTTCTACCAAAAATAAAGGACTAATGGCCAAATCAACTTCAAATCAAGCATCTAGTTCTAGTCAAGAAGTTCCAAATAATGTGCCAAGCATAGAAATTGAAATAAATCAATGGGTAGGTGAGCCATGTGTTCCTTCATGGAGACCTACTATGGAAGAATTGAATGCTAGGTTTAATCCCCATGAGTTTTATCCAACAAAAACCATAGTGGAGTGTAGTGAGGGGGATTTTGATCCTTCTTCTTTAGAGCATTTAGAGGAAGCCCATGTTCAAGATCTTCAAGGTACAATGTATGAACCCTCCAATAATGAGATATACACTTTAAGCCCAATTGAGACAAACCCAAGTGTTGACCCTTTAACTCTCATTTTGTCAGACATAATTGAATGGGATACCATTGAACCCGATACCTTGCCAACTTTCTTGAATGACAACATGTTGTCCTAATACCTTCATGCAGTTGAACCTTCTTTTACCAAGGAATATCAAGAAGAAATGATCAAAGGGAGCATCCAAATTCTTAATCTGAGAAAAAATGAAAAAATGAAAAAAAAATAGAAAAGGAAGAGAATCAAGTGTTGAAAACCACTTTGTGGCAACATTAGGTCAAGAAAAAAAAAGAAATAAAGGATGGTTCTAAAGGTGAAAACCCAACTGAGGCACCTATAGAAGGGAGTTTGGATGTTCTACCAGATCACTATGAAGAAAGGTCTCCAATTCTAATTGAGCCAATAGAAAAGATAAACATTGGAACAGAAACAAAGCCAAAGTTCATCCACTTAGCATCATCCCTATCCATTAAAAAAATAATAGAGTTCATTAAGTTCTTTAAGGAAAAGAAAGTTAACTTTGAATGGTCTTATGATGATATGCCAAGGTTAGACCCAAAGTTGATAATGCATCACCTCAATATAAAGGAAGGAGCTAAACCGGTCAAGCAAAAACTAAGGAAAATGAACCCTTATATAGCCTTACTTGTCAAAGTGGAACTAGAGAAGCTATTAAAGGTGGGGTTTATAAGAGCCATTGATTATGTACAATGGATCTCCAACATAGTGCCAGTGTCAAAAGCAAATAAGTCAATCAGAATCTGCATGGATTTTAGGGACTTAAACTTGGCATATCCTAAAGATGATTTCCCACTTCCGAGCATTGATGCTATTATAGACCTAACATCAGGACACTCCATGTTTTCACTAATGGATGGATTTAGTGGCTATAATCAGATCAAGATAGCACCTAAAGACCAAGACAAAACTACCTTTACATGTGCATGGGGTACATTTTGTTGGAATGTCATGCCTTTTTGCTTGAAAAATGTTGGAGCAACCTATCAAAGAGCAATGGCTACAATATTCCATGATATGATGCATAAATTTATGGAAGATTATGTGGATGACATATTATCTAAGTCACATTCAAGAAAATAACATCTACCTATTTTGGGGAAATTTTTTGAAAGGTTAGAGGAGTTCAAAGTAAGGCTTAACTCGAAGAAGTGTTCTTTTGGAGTTCAATTTGGTAAACTTCTAGGTTACATTGTATCTACCAAAGGGATAGAGGTTTATCCCACTAAAGTGAAGGACATAATGGAAATGGAAGCACCTAAAACCATTAGTCAGATGAGATCTTTACAAGGAAGGATACAATCCATTAGGAGATTCATCTCTCAATTGGTAGAAAAATGTCGTAATTTCACCCAACTCTTGCATAAAGATACAATATTCAAGTGGGATGAAAAATGTGAAGAGGCTTTCAATATGCTAAAGAAATACCTTATTAATCCACCAATATTGATGCCACCTATCAGAGGCAAGCCCTTAATCTTGTACATTTCAGCAATAGATAATTCATTGGGGGCACTTCTAGCACAAGAGGATGAGAATGGAAAAGAGAAAGAAATCTACTACATTAGTAGAACCTTTGTCAAATATGAGTTGAACTATACCTTCATGGAAAGGGCATGCTTGGCTGTAGTTTTTTCTTCCCAAAAATTATGCCATTATATGCTAGCCCACAAGATAACGCTCATTGCTAAAATTGACCCTTTGAAGTATCTATTAAGCAAAATGACATTAAATGGAAGATTAGCAAAGTGGGTGATGATCCTAAGAGAATTTGATATAGAATATGTTGACATAAAAGAAATTAAAGGACAAGTCATTGTAGACCAATTAGCAGAAGCACCATTTAATAATGATCATCCTATACAAGTTGAATTCCTAGTTACAGAAATTGTGAATGTTGAGGCAAAAGCATGGCAGCTCTATTTTGATGGTTCCTACACTCATCATGGGTCAGGAGTAGGCATACTCCTAATCATGCCTCAAGGCTCCACTATCCCTAAGTCATACAAATTGCTATTTTCATGTACAAACAATATAGTAGAATATGAAGCCTTGGTTATTGGAATCAAGCTGGCTTTAGAGTGGAAAGTGATAGAATTAAAGGTATATGGAGATTCACAATTAGTCATAAATCAAGTCAATGAAGAATATCAGACTAAAGATGGAAAATTGGTACCTTATAAAACCATGGTGGATAATCTCATGAAGTATTTCATAATCATCACATTTGAACAAGTACCAAGAGAAAAGAACAAGGCAATAGATGCCATGGAAACATTACCATCACTTTTGTAGATGCCTGATCAGAGTAATAGATACGAGTTCTTGATAGAAGAAGCAATTCAACCTGCGTATGACCCAACCCATCCTTACACCATTTTCCTACTTACTACAACTAACTCACCTTGGTATGGACCCATTTACACCTATTTGAAAGACCAAACCTTTCCTATCAATCAAACTAGAAACCAAAAGAAAAGATTCATTAGACAAGCCGCCAAATACACCATAATTGCTAAAACATTGTATCAGAAAAGTCTTGACAAAATGCTCCTTAGGTGTTTAGAAGAGGAAGAATCAAACTTAGCCTTACAAGAAATTCACGAAGGAATTTGTGGGTCACACTCAAATGGATTATCTTTAGCTAAGAAACTTCTTAGGATAGGATATTTTTGGCCTACCATGGAAAAAGATTCTTGTAAGTTTGCAAAAACTTGTAAGAAGTGTCAATTCAATGGAAATTTGATACATGTGCTAGCACAAGAACTTCATCCAATGACTACACCTTGGCCATTCTATCAATGGGGTCTAGATCTAATAGGAATGATTCATCCACCATCTTCAAATGGGCATAAATTCATCATAATGGCCATGGAATACTTTCCTAAGTGGGTGGAAGGTGTACCCCTATCAACTTCAATAGGCAAATAGATATCCTTGTTTATCCTAAATCATATAATTTGTAGATATGGCATACCTCATGCCATTATAATTGATAATGCAAGACATTTCAAGAAAAAAGACATAACAGAATTGTGCACCAAATTTCATATGATACATCATTCATATTCAATCTATTACCCTCAAGGTAATGGACAAGCTGAAGAAACAAACAAAAACATATTGAAAATCTTGAAGAGAATGGTGGATAATTCTGGTAGAGATTGGCATATCAAGATAAACCTGACCTTGTGGGATTATACGACAAGCATAAGGATGCCAATAGGGGCTACACCCTTCTCCTTAGTCTTTGTAATATAAGCAATTTTTCCTTTGGAGGTAGAACTTCCATCCTTAAGGATATCTATACATGGATTGATAAATGAGGAAGACTATAGGGTGGCTAGGGTACAAGAACTAGAACTCTTGGATGAAAAATAGAAAAAAGCCTTTGATCACTTAAAGGTATACTAGAATAGAATGTCAAGATCTTACAATAAACACATCAAACCAAGGACATTCCAAATAGGTGACCTAGTGTTGGGTAAAAATCCCAAGAACCAAGAAGAAAGAGAGAAAAAAGGAAAGTGGGAAGCAAACTGGTTAGGACCATTTCTCATTGTTGAAGATTTTGGGACTGGCACATACAAGTTATCAGATTGTGATGGTGAAGAGCTCCAAGAACCCATAAACATCATACATCTCAAGAGATTATATACCTAGGGTAGATGAAAGAGTATAAAGAGTATCAAATGGAGAGCATCATATTTATTGTACATAATTCAAAAGAGATATTGAAAAAAACCAAAAACATTAGAAAATTTGAAAATATCAAAAACATTTGAAAAGCACAAAAGATCAAAAACAATGGAAAATTGAGCATGAAGAAAGGAAAAACATTCAAATATGATCCTCAAAAATATGTTGTCTTGGTGAAAACATAGGAAATAGGCACCTTGATAATATGAAAAAAAAAAAAGAGAGAGAAAAGATTTAAAAATAGAAAAAAGATCTTGAACCATTCAATTGGTGAAAACCTGGTAAACATGCACCATTGAAAGTCCAAGTCAGTTGCATAATATTTAGAAGGTCACCTTGTTAATATTGCATTCACAAGCATTTGTATATATTGCATAATAAAACCCCACAGTTGCATTTGCAAGTCCCTTAAGATTTTGGTCACCTAATCAAAAAATTGTCCTAAGTCCCATAAATGAAATTAATATCAAACTAGGGGCAATCTACTCTCAAGGAATAAGGATTCATTAACAAGCTTTATTCAATCAGAGAATCAATTTATCACACTCAAAAGAGGAACACTTAATCAAATCTACATCCTAATCCAATGTGAGCCTAAAATGAAAATTTGATCCAAGAACTCAAATGACCTTATCTTTTATTAGGATTAAAAATTTGAAATGGATGGAACTACACTTGAACTATGGATTTGAAAAACATGGCCAAATTTTTTTTTCTAACTATTAACTCAATTGATGAAATCATTTCTTTCTAGCGAATCGAGGAAAGTTTTAGACTAGACAAGCTATAATGAAAGGATGATATTTTCTTGATTTCTGAATGACTGTCTTAAAATCAAAGTTTAAAATCATGTATTATTTGTCTAAGGATGTGATCATCAAAGAATCATCGAGGACTTTTAAATAGGATAAAATGGAGATTTTTGCTTGTTTATGTAAAGGGATACCTTGGCTATTTTTATCTTGAATATCATAATACCAACATCCACTTGCAACATAGAATCTGACAAAATTGGTATTCACACTCTCATGATTGACTCCAATTAGTGATAGTCATACCGAAGAGACCGATGGGAAAGCAAGGAAAAAGGCAAAAGTATTCATATCATCATAGTTGAACTAGTGATGATTGTATTAAAAAATGGGATACAAAAATGCTCAATGATGAAAATAAGCTCTAAATCTTGAATAATGATAGTTAGCTACATACATGTTAGATTAAGTGCATTGTATATATTTGTTTTTCTTTTCTTAAATTGCAAGAGGGAAAAATGAAATGGGAAGATTTGATTCAAACATCATGATTCTAAGATCCAAAACAATGAAAATGAGATTATCTTTTGCATACATGCATATCATTAATTATTAGTCATTATCTAGAAAAGAAAAAGAATCATTACTCATACATCATTTGCATACATGTAGTTATCGATAGAATTGCATACATTTGAAAATACAAAAACATAATATCATCCATATCCAAATGATCATAAAACAATTAGCATCCACAGTTTGAAAAATAGAAAACATCTGATAATATTCATACATCAATGCATCCATCTGTCTATATCATAAAAAATAAGATACATTACATCCATCAAAGTAAATGCATCATAAACATCACATAGCTACATATAAAGATAATCTCATAAATCAACTCATCAATAGAGATAAAAGAATAGATCATCATATATCATCAAAAGAATGTGTCTCCAAAGATCTAGTACATCAAAGTATATCTAGATACAATATCATGAAAGTGGTACATCAAAAGTTCTGATCAATCAAAAAATAGGAAATGTGCAACAGAGGACATTAATGATAAGGGAGTCTGTCATCAATCAATCAAGATCCTGTAGCACCAGAACCACCTGGATCTCTATCATCCTATGAAGGAGGAGCCTAAGAAGTGCTCACTCCACTCGGTCTCTAAACAATCATGGCTAAAAGAAACTACTACATCAAGGTAGCAACCTGATCTAAACGCCCCACAATAGTAGAAATATCTATCCTCATAAATTGCATATCTCAGGCTAAAGCACCAATAGTGGGAGCATCTTGTGGACCCTGTCCATGATCCTCTGGCTACTGAGCTAGTGGAGGCATCTGTTGTGCCTGATCCTATTGAGCACCATCATCCTTCTATGCCAAGGCAACTCTTTGTAACTGCACTAAAGGATCTAAACCCCCAGGAACCTTCCTAGCCACCTCAACATGAGCCTGTCTCTGAGCTCGCTATTGTTGGTGAACTCTATCCTGTCTAACCACTACTCTAGGATGAACTATTTGGATTACATCATCATGCAGGAGCATCCTGGGTGTAAGAGCAATCTTGCATCACCCAAAAAAATATTTTTATTTTTATATTCAATAAGGGTTATTTTATGCAGAGCTGCTATTTATGGAAAGTTACTATTTTTGGTAATTTTTGTATGTTCTCAAAATGATCTGATTTCTTTCTTGGAGGTTCATTTTGGTCATATAAGTCTGCCAGTAAAGTTTCATTGCCAGATCAAGTGTATATTAGAAGATATTGAGGATTTTCGGTATTGGCAGTAGGGTACAGAAACTTTGAACTCAGTTTTGAAGGCTTTAGAGGCCCTGGATGAGGTCAAAAATTTGGGTGACAGGCGCTTGTGCGGGTCAAGCCTGTAGAGCGCTTCGTGGCATTTCCAAAATGGGGTTATAATAGCCGATCGGGTCAACTGGTGATGACTTATGGTCTTCAAAAGTTGGGCCACCTGAAATGGCAAAAAATAATTTTCTTTAAAATTTTTGTTCGGGCTTCAAAGGTTATCTTGAGCCAACTATGATGTAATAAAATGTAAAATAAAATAATTCTAAGTTTGGTCGACCTTATTGGCTAAAATTCTGGAACCTTCCCAGGCGGTGGAAAATTGCCTATATAAGGAAGGCTGTATTATTGTCTTAGGCAGTTCAGAATAGTTCTGGGTAGTAGATCTGGGTATTGATTTGAGGCTTTATCCTACAAAATATTGTAAGGAATGCCCATGTGGCTTTGCATATTGTAATTCTGAAAGTTTGTAATTCCACATTTGTGGAGATAATAAGAAGCCAATTTTCTATTCTTGCATATTATTGTTGTTGTTTCTCTATTTCTGTTATGTGTTTGTGGTATTAAGGGGAGCACCCTTCATCAAGTGGTATCAGATCAGGGGTTCTTGAGTGTGTAAACAGATCACTAACTATGAGGTAGTTTGCACCAAGACCATGGTTAGGGTTTCAGTGCGCATCACGAAAATGCCTCCACGAAGAGAACGTGGCAGAAAACCTGATGCTGTGACACTTGAAGTTACAGAGCTACAGAGACAAGTGCGAGCATTGCAAGAAGAGATTCATAGAGAAATGAATCTTAATATCAGAGACAAAAGTGAGGATGAAGCCGAAGAAGAATATCAAGAAGGAGAAGCTAAAATTGTGAACCAGGAGGAAGAAAGACTTTTTCGGGCGATTTCCAAGATTGGGAAAAGACCTAAGATTGAGGTTCCCACATTTTTTGGAAATCTTAATCCAGAGGAATTGATCAACTGGATCAATTAATGTGAGGAATATTTTGAGTATGAAGATGTTGAGGATCCTGATAGGGTCAAATTTGCAAAGGCCAGACTGAAAGGTCATGCGAAGATATGGTGGCAAGAGATTCAGTTAGAGAGAAATAGAAGGGGAAAGGAGAAAATCACGAGATGGGATCGGATGGTGGATAAATTGAAGTGACAGTTTATTCTTGTTGATTATGAGCTTGACCTACTGAAGAAAATGCAGAGTTTGAAGCAAGTAGGAAGATCTGTTCAGGAGTATATAGAGGAGTTCTATCGACTTCTCATCAGAACAGGCCATGCAGAAGCTGATAAGGAGAAAGTTGCCCGATACCTTAATGGGTTAAGGCCAAGCATTCAGGAGGAGCTGAATCTGGTTCGAATGAATAGTATTGAAGAGGCATACCAGTTTGCCCTAAAAGTAGAGGAAAAGCTAAACAAGAAGTTTGAGAGCAGACAAAATGGAAGAGGTCACGGTGGACGATCTGGTGGATGGTCATATGGTGGCCGAAATGAAGATCCGAAAAAGAAGGATGAGGCTAGTAGCAATCAGAGTTAGCGAGGAAATAATTCCAATCACTTCTAGGATCAGAATAATAGAGATCAAAGAGGAAGAGGAAGAGGACAAGGATCTGGAAGAGGTGGCTTTCATGGAACATGTTTTCACTGTGAAGAAGAAGGTCATAGGGCATTTGAATGTCCTCAGTGCCAAGGTAGAACAGACAGGAGAAATGAAGGCTAGGCCAAAGTTTCACATGTAGATGAAGATGCTAGATCATCAAATTCTAAAGATGCTGAAAGAGGAGAAACACTAATTAACAGAAGAGTCTTGCTGAGTGGTGAGAATGAACCTGAACAAAGGAGGATACTATTTCGCACCAGGTGCAAGTGTGAAGGTAAATGTTGTGATGTGATTATTGATAGTGGAAGCACTGACAATTTGGTGTCAGAAGAGATGGTGACAAAGTTGAAGCTCAAGAGATAGAAACACCCACATCTATATCAGATTGCTTGGGTACAGGATGACCACAAGGTCATGGTCAATGAACAATGCCTGGTGAAGTTCAAGATTGGCAGGTACCAAGATGAGGTATTATGTGATATCATACCTATGGATGCATGTCATATGTTGTTGGGTAGACCATGGTAGTTTGATAGATGTGTTGTACACGATGGTCATGCGAATACCTATTCCCTGACAAAGGATGGAGTGCGACATAAGCTAAAGCCATTGAAGGAGACTGAAGAAAAGGTATGTGGTAATGCAAGAATAACATTTATTGATGGAAGAAAATTCCTAGATGGTATGAGGCATGAGCATGTGTGTTTTTCTTTAATTCCAAAAGTTGGTAAAGAAGAAGCAGAGGATGTACCTGTAGAGGTTGCAGATTTGATGAATGAGTTTCAGGATATTGTATCTGATAATGTACCTGATGGATTACCACCGGTAAGGAAGATTAGTCATCACATGGATTTGTTTCTAGGAGCCAGTTTTCCAAACAAGGTAGCACACAAAATGACACCAACAGAAAGTGAAGAGTTGAACAGATAAGTACATGAGTTATTATAGAAAGGGTTGATTCGAGAGAGTCTGAGTCCCTGTGCTGTACCAGTGGTATTATTACCAAAGAAGAATGGAGAGTGGAGAATGTGTATAGATTCCAGAGCAATAAACAAGATCACAATCAAGTATAGGTTTCCATTGCCATGAATGGATGATATTATGGATTGTTTGAGTGGAGCTGTGTATTTCTCAAAGATAGATCTGAAGAGTGGATATCACCAGATTCGGATCAGAGAAGGAGATGAATGGAAGACTGCCTTCAAGACAAAGGAAGGACTATATGAGTGGTTAGTCATGCCTTTTGGGCTAACCAATGCACTGAGCACTTTCATGCGGCTCATGAACGAGGTTCTGAAAGAATTTTTGGGTAAGTTTGTCATTATTTACCTAGATGATATTTTGATTTTTAGCAAGACATTGGAGGAACATATGATGCATATTCGTATGGTGTTTGAGAAGTTGAGAGATGAGAAATTGTTGATTAATTTGAGGAAGTACAGTTTTGTGAAGAAAGAGTTAGTGTATTTGGGATTTGTAGTTTCAGCAGAAGGTCTAAAAATGGACCCAGAGAAGGTACAGGCTATCCTTGAATGGCCTACTCCAAGGAGTACTACTGAGGTAAGATCTTTTCACGGTTTGGCTAGCTTTTACAAAAAATTTATCAAAAATTTTAGCAGTATTTGTGGACCCTTGACTGAAACAATGAGAGGGAATAGAAAAGAGTTTAAGTGGACTAATGGGGCAGAAAAGAGTTTTCAATTTTTGAAACAAAAAGTTACAGAACAACCTATTTTAGCACTTCCAGATTTTAATAAGGTGTTTCAAGTAGATTGTGATGCTAGTGGTACTGCAATAGGAGCTGTTATGAGCCAAGAAGGTAAACTTGTTGCTTATTTCAGTGAGAAGTTAAATGATGCCAAGAGGAAATATTCTATTTATGATCAAAAATTTTATGCTATAGTTCAGACATTAAAGAAGTGGAGACATTATCTACTTCCTAAGGAGTTTGTTTTGTATACCGATCATCAAGCTTTGTAATATTTGAATAGTCAAGAAAAAATGAATCAAAGGCATTTGAAATGGGTTGAGTTTTTGCAAAGTTATACATTTGTTTTGAAACACAGGAGTGGAAAGTCTAACAGGGTTGTAGATGCTCTTAGCAGAAGGAAACTATTGCTGACAGAGATGCAGATTGAGGTGGTTGGGTTTAAGGAACTCAAGAATTTATATCCAGAGGATCTTGATTTTGGTGAAGCTTGAAAAGCTTGTACAGAACCTGTTACTCTAGACAGGACGAAATGGTTGGATTTCATCATCCAGGATGATATGCTATTTAGAGGGAGTCAGTTGTGCATTCCATGAAGTTCTATAAGGGAGAATCTCATCAAGGAGAAGCATAGCGGAGGATTGGTTGGACATTTTGGTCGTGATAAAACCCTTGGTTTGGTTAGTGAGAATTATTATTGGCCACAGTTGCAGCAAGATGTGAAGAAGTTTGTACAGAGTTGTAGAGTATGTCAGATGGCGAAAGGAGTGAAGCAGAATACAGGGTTGTATCAGCCATTACCTATACTAGAGAAGCCTTGGGAGGATATTAGTATGGACTTTGTTCTTGGTTTACCAAGGACACAGCGGGGACATGATTCAATTTTTGTGGTGGTTGACAAATTTTCAAAGATGGCACATTTCATTCCCTGCAAGAAGACTAATGATACTGTTCATGTAGCAGAATTGTTTTTCAGAGAAGTAGTGAGACTTCATGGTTTGCCAAATACCATAGTTTCAGATCGGGACACTAAGTTTGTTGGATATTTCTGGCGTACATTGTGGAAGAAGTTGAAGATAGATTTGAAGTTCAGTTCATCACATCATCCATAGACTGATGGACAGACAGAGGTGGTGAATAGAAGTTTGGGAAATTTGCTAAGATTTTTGGTTGGAGATAAGCCAATAGGATGGGATTTGATTTTACCACAGGCATAATTTGCATACAATAATTCTGTCAATAGAAGCACTGGTAAATCACCATTCCAGATTGTATATGGAAGTAGTCCAAGAAATGCATCTAAATTGAGGAAGATAGATAAAGGAGAAATAAGTAGTGCTAAAGCTGAGGATTTTGTAGAACACTTGAAGAACATCCATGGGGAGGTGAGGAAGCATATTACCAAGATGAATGCATAGTACAAGGCTAAGGCAGATGAGAAAAGGAGGTATAAGGAATTTTAGGTTGGTGATGAAGTCATGGTTCATTTGCGGAAGGAGCGGTTTCCAGTTGGTACATATAACAAGCTGAAAATGAAGAAGTTTGGACCATATAGGATACTGAAGAAACATGATTCAGGAAATGCATATGAGGTAGAGTTGCCTACTGAGCTAAATATTTCACCAGTGTTTCACATTTTAGATCTGACAGAGTATCATGAAGGAGGTGTTGAAGATGAGATCACAGCAACACAGTGGAGTATTCCAGCAGCTAGTTCAGACACTAAGGAGATCGAAGATATACTGGACAGTTGTGTTGGCAGAAGCACAAGGAACAGGACATATGAAGAATATCTGGTCAAGTGGAAAGGATTACCTATTGAAGATTCATCATGGCTGATAAAGGAGGAGGTTAGCTGTCTTGGTTTTCCTCTGCACACCTAAGTCGTGACAAGGTCACTTCTCAAATCACCCCAGGTGTCTGATGCAGGAGCATCCTGGGTGTAAGAGGAATCTTGCATCACCCAAAAAAATATTTTTATTTTTATATTCAATAAGGGTTATTTTGTGCAGAGCTGCTATTTATGGAAAGTTACTATTTTTGGTAATTTTTGTATGTGCTTAGAATGATCTGATTTCTTTCTTGGAGGTTCATTTTGGTCATATAAGTCTGCCAGTAAAGTTTCATTGCCAGATCAAGTGTATATTGGAAGATATTGAGGATTTTCAGTATTGGCAGTAGGGTACAGAAACTTTGAACTCAATTTTGAAGGCTTTAGAGGCCCCGAATGAGGTTGAAAATTTGGGTGACGGGAACTTGCATAGGTCAAGCCTATAGAGTGCTTCGTGGCATTTCTAAAATGGGGTTATAATAGCCGATCGAGTCAACTGGTGATGACTTATGGTCTTCAGAAGTTGGGCCACCTGAAATGGCAGAAAATAATTTTCTTCAAAATTTTTGTTCAGGCTTCAAAGGTTATCTTGAGCCGACTATGATGTAATAAAATGTAAAATAAAATAATTCTAAGTTTGGTCGACCTTATTGGCTAAAATTCTGGAACCTTCCCAGGCGGTGGAAAATTGCCTATATAAGGAAGGCTGTATTATTGTCTTAGGCAGTTCAGAATAGTTCTAGGTAGTAGATCTGGGTATTGATTTGAGGCTTTGTCCTATAGAATATTCTAAGGAATGCCCATGTGGCTTTGCATATTGTAATTCTGAAAGTTTGTAATTCCACATTTGTGAAGATAATAAGAAGCCAATTTTTTGTTCTTGCATATTATTGTTGTTGTTTCTCTATTTCTATTATGTGTTTGTGGTATTAAGGGGAGCACCCTTCATCACATCAACATGCCTATCTCTAGCTCTATCCTGATCATGTCCATCCCTCACTCATCCTCTACTAGAATTAACAGGAGGATCTCTACGTCCTCTATGCTATCGATGTCTACCACCACCATGCCCATCATCACCACCACCACCACCACCATGTCAATCAGGAATAAGCTCTGCTAGATCTATGAAATGAATAAATCTATTTTGAGACCAATAGTCTTGATACTCATGGGACATCCCAGCATCCGACATACCCATCAACATCTCCCATCTGCAGAAAGGCATAGCAACAGTCCAAGCCAAGGTAAACTGGTAATCAATACAAGGGCCCCATAAAGATCTCTCGGCCTGAACATGTGCATACAAGGCATTTCCCAAAGGAATATCCTATATCCTGCCATACTAAATGGAAATTTAACCAAAACAAAACCACTAAATAATAGTATCAGATCAGCCAATCATCCAACAAGGGCTAAACATATATGGAAACTCATCATCATCCTCCCACCAAAAATTACAATCAAGGTAGGGATGCCATGTAACCTGATCAAGATCATCTATCTGACATCTCTAATAATTCAGATGACCTAAATGATGTTGAATCACCATACCAGTATATAAAAAAGCATAAGGATATCCACTTGGCCGTCTCCTATAAAAAATAGGCCTAGTAATCAGAAGATGCTCCCAAATCCATAACTGGAGAATAATAGCACTGACAGATAAGGAAGAACTCTCTCTATACACAACCTCATGAAGATCTTGATATAACTAAGCTAGTATGAAAGAACCCCAATCAAAATTTTGAGGCTATGCTAGTAAATCCTCTAAAATCCTACCCCAACCAACAGAAAAACTATGACCTCATCGATCAGGAAGAAGTAAACCACCAATCAATGCACCTAGAATTGCAAATAATGTAGGGAAAGAAGCAAACTATGGCCAGGTGATTGTATCATCATCAATCAAATTATCCTTGAATACTCATTGGTAGATAGTAGAATCATACACTGAGTCATAATAAAAAATCTCTCCTTGATAGGGAATCTGTAGCAAATGATACACGTCCTTGGGCGTGATCATCATCTCACCATGAGGAAGATGGAAAGTATTGTGGTCAGAGTGCCAATGCTCTACCATAGCTATCATTAACCCATGGTTCAGATGAAATTGGGGAAGATCAAGAAGGAAGCTTAAACCATAAAGCTCTATAACATGGTACTCAGCCACAGTCAATGTCTGTCCAAGGTCAATAACCCATGATGGAACTGATCAAATATATAACATAGGGAAGTCAGCCTATTTGGCAAAGAACAAAAGAATCATATCAGCATATTATATCAAGGAATATCTAAAGTCGATCAATTTATTCTAAAATCTATTTTCTCATCATGAGCACATCAAAACTCGTAACTCTATATCTTGAGGAAGGAAAATCTTTGTTTTATATCTCTAGATCTTGAGAGTAAAATATTAGACCATCACTCTATCATAAAAGATTGACAAATCAACTTCATTAGTATTACTACACTAATATCCTAATTGATTGTTTAGCTCAAACGTAACTGACCTAATCATATTATCCTAATCAGTCATCTTGACATTCTAAAAATTTCAAAAATGGAAAAATTAAAATAGAAAATAGTCAAGTACAAGTGAAAATTTTGATAAAAATGTTGTAGGTGTGATTTTAGTCATCGTAGCCAAAATTTCTTTAAGAGACACCAAATTTAGGTCAAGCAACATTACTTTTGTCTCAGGCGACAAAATTTTCATAGGTGATGTTGGTCCATTTTCCTCTCAATGCAAAATCCTGTGAAAATGGCCTTTTCTCTGTAATTCTTGAAGATGTCCCACCCTCCTGCAAGCTTGTTTTAATGTGTGATGAAAATACACAGTGTTTCATGGTTTGAGCTCTTAGACCTATGTTCTTCATTGTGTCACCTTGCTCCAGTCCAAAACACACGTGCTGAATCACAAAATCTAGAAAGTTATTCAAGTTCTAAGGTCTGCTGGAAAGAAATTTTAGAATCTACCATAGTGTCAAAAACCCACAATGTTTTTGAAAATCTATGATGTTTTTGGTCTGTGTGAAAACCTTTATTGATTTCAACCTTATGCCTTCCCACTTTTGTGCACTTGTCTTTTGGCATCAAAAACTCTATGTGTTTTCAGTCTTTCGCTGTGTCAAAAACTTTGTGTGTTTTCAACCTCGGTCTTAATTGGGCAAGTGCGATCGTTGGTGTGTCCCAGTTCTTCTTAGTTGCCAAGTGTGGTTAAAGTTTAGACAAGATCAGTGGTTGTCATATGTTCACATGGTAAAGATGCATGATGTTTAACCTTTACACTTTTATGATAGCCATTTGATTTTCTTGTATGGGCATGAAGTGGGTCTAGGCCAACAGGCTCTTCCTGATTGGTTTTCGCATGGCCGCATGTCAGACTTTTTTGACATGCGATCATGTGACCACTTGCCACCTGTCTGCATGGGTCCTAGTTCATAGTGATGTTTAGCTACCTAGCAGTTAAGTTTTTCTTTCCGTGATCTGGCGACTCGTGATTATCTCTTGATTACTGATTCTTGGTGGTTAGGCCCTTAACATCTGGTGACCTAGGTGGCGGTTTACTTTGCCTTAGTTGCACAATCATGTAATGGAGGGCTCGGGTCTTCATTCTTTTAAAGGTAAGGCCTCTTTGATGATGGTCCCACTAGTGGTTATGTGGCTGTCTATGGTTGGCTATCGCATGATCTCATGTCAGAGATTTCTGACGTGCGATCATGTGATCAGTTGACACCTATCCCTTTGGCGTTAGAGTGTTGTGGTCCCGCTGTCTAACTTAGAGGATGAGGTGATAATCCTTTAGGCTTGTTGCATGTTTTCAAGGGCCACTTTCTAGCTATGTGATCATGCGACAAGGGTGCCATGTGTCCTGGAGCCTGTTTGTAGTTGTTTGGTGGTCCCATTGGTAGGTGGTGTTGTGGTAATCTCCAGTTGGTCTGAGCTGGTAGGATGACAGATTTGAATGCGGGCCCAAGTTAGGGTATCTAGGTGGTGGGAGGATTCCATGATCAATGGCTATCATGTGATTGCATGGAATCTTTCCAGTCCATGTGATCATGCAACCGACTATTGATATCTCCCTGCTGACATCAGATTTTTAAGCCTGTGAGATGGAGAGGATCTACGACGGGGACTTAATGTTGGTCTCA
The DNA here is from genome assembly GCA_027943335.1 of Chamaecyparis obtusa. Taxonomy (NCBI): domain Eukaryota; kingdom Viridiplantae; phylum Streptophyta; class Pinopsida; order Cupressales; family Cupressaceae; genus Chamaecyparis; species Chamaecyparis obtusa. Next base: position 148,900 of record BSBK01008995.1, read on the forward strand.
ATTTGATTTGTGGATCACTAATGCACTATTAGATTTTAGGTGGTGACATGCCAACTGGTAGGATGCATGTTAGCGGCTTGTCGCATGTTTGCATGAGCCAATTTTTCAGCTATGCAAACATGCGAAAAACCCTTTTGAGGTAGCGGTAGCGGCGGCAGTTATGAAGAAGGTAATGGGAAGTGGCATGTCACATGTTCACATAGCCTTTTTTTGGTTTATGTGATCATGAGACAACCATAGGGATGTCACCATTTGGAGTTTTAAGTGACCGTTGGGATTCAAATTCAAATTCACAAGGGATTTTCCCGCGATAGGAGGTACCCAAAATTTATGGTTTTCTAGCCATTTCTTGATCTAGTTGGTGGCATCGATTGTTGCAGTATGGTCCAATGAGTTGGGTGGTTGCTTGTGGGACTGGTACCATGTGGTGATAGAAAAATTTTGTTGCTTAAGGCAGGTTGTAGGTGAGCTGATCAGTTTGATTTGCATGATAAATTTATGATCTTCCTATCCTTCTCAGAGATTCTTCTCAAGTGCAAAGATCATCCTTGGTCTGATAGACATGTGCTTAGTTTTCCCTCAAGGGAATTTTGAATTTTTGGTGTGTTCCAGTTGGTTAGGTGGGTAAAAATTTGACCCCAGTCATCTGTAGCTTGTTGCAACCTGTTTTGGGTTTCCAAGATGACTGGTGATATATATTACAAATTTTTGATAGAACAAGGGTTCTAAATTTTGTCAGTTCCAGTGGTTCCAATTTTTGGTTCCATGAGCGGTTTCTTCATGTAGACATTTTCATGCTGGTTGTATCAACATTAGGGAAAAACCTCATGTATCTTTTGCATATTGTCTATGGTGTTTTCTGAATCAACTTTTAATATAGGGATTTGAATCCACATACTTAATACAATTTCTCATTCTTGGATCTCTCTTTTAGTTGTTCTTAATGAAATCTGAGTTTTCTGGCTCATTGCATTTGGTTGCTTATGTATATGTTTCATCTCTTAGCCTTGATTTAGAATCAGGTTAAAAGCCTCTAAGTGAAGCATAGATTCATTTGGTTCAATCAGTAAGGATACTTGTAAGTAGTGTAAGAGATATTTAACTATGTTTATGGTTTGGATTGTTAGATGAATCTAGTAGTTGTCCTAGTATTCCATGTTCACTTTAGGTATGATACCCAATGGATAAGGCACTGATCTTAAGCTAGTATCCCTATGCTGATGCAAAGTGTTGCATGGTTGTCTGCATCCTGCAAGAAACCCAATTATATTTAATATCTCCAATCCTGCAATCCCTCATAGTCTTGAGGTCACAAGGCCATTTTATACCCAATAGCAATTGAGATTCAATGAATGTCTGGTTTACATTTAGTTGTCTCTTGCTCTCATCTACTTTGTTTAATCTAGTCCAAAGTCCTAAAATGCCATAAGTTACTAGATTGGGTGCACCCACCATGGTTTTGCAGAGCCAGAAGTGAAGAGGGAAGTCTTGTCCCTATAGTTGGTCTAGTTGTCTTGCAAAGCTTTCACACTTGGAGCTAACCACTCCTAACATTAGTCTAAAGGCATATTGGTAGCCCTAGATGGCATAAGCATTTTCAAACACCAACAGGAGACACTGAATTGACTTACATGACACTAAAATAGTCCTACGCGACATCAAATTGCTAGGTTTTCATATGCGTAAACACTTAAGGAATATAGTTTTTAAAACCTAAGGCTACATGTGAACCATTTAACCCTAGGTGACAACAAAAAGTTAATAAGTGACATTGAAATACTCGTAAGCGATACTAAAAACTATAGATGCAACATTAAACAGTGTTAGGTGACATTCAAATTTGCATAGGTGTGAATTAAATATTTCAAAGCAGCAATGAAATGGGGAAATGTAATAAATGCTAATTAATGAGCAATAAATGCAATACCAAGGTTTGAAAAGTACTTACCGAAGGTCCATAGTCAACTAGCCTCACATATCTCTAACACTACTTGAATCAATGCTCTCGAATAGGCACAACCATCTCAAAAATCCAAGCAGAACCAGAGCAAAATCACAGAAGTCAAAAGTAAAAATGAATAGTAAATCTAGGTTTTTCAACCTATTTAAGCTAAATTTGACCTAATTTTGAGGTAAGAAATGACTTTGACCTATATGAATCTATTGCATTTACCAAGGCAAATTGATAAGTGTGGCATATCATAAAGTTTTTTTTAGAAATGAAAAAATATCAATCAAACATTTAAATCTACTCATCGAAAACAACAATATGTTTCATTTCTGAGGAGGCATACCATTAGATAATCAGATCAACATCATCAGTAACATCAATGGAAATTAGAGATCGATCATCAAATCAAATCAAAATATTTTATCAGAAAAATTTTCATAATCAAATGAAAGGGGCATTATATCAATCATCAAATCAAACATCATATCAGGGTCAATCGACAAATCAATCATCATATCAAGAATGATCATCAAAAAATCACATCAGTTAGGAGAGTTTCATATCAATCATATCTGCATTAACCTCATATCAAAAAATTAGAGGATAAACCATTGAAAGACCATCAAATGAACATCAAAGATCGATCATCAATGAATCAGGACCTATCAATCAAGTAAGATCAATGTATTCTTTGAATCGACATGCATCGCACGTCAAATCAAAGAGGGGCATTTGTAATCACCTAAAAATGGACAAAGATAATTTAATGATATTTCAAAATAAATCAAGTGAAATAAAAGAAAATCAAGGACATAATTGAATCAATTGGATCACAATGCACAATTAGCCAATCAAAATTAAAATCAAGTCTTAATTCAAGATCAATCAAAATTGAGAGCATTTTAATCAAGTGCAATCAAATCAAAATATAATTAATTCAATTAATTGTATAGTCTTGGATTAAATTAAATTCAACCCATTCAAGGGGTACATGGCTAAAATAAATCATTAATAAAAATCAATTACTCTCAACAAACCAAAAGGAGAGAAAATCAATCAACCAATGAGATTTGAGGAAAGGCATTCACATGGATCAAGCCAAATTGAATCTCATTCACTCAAAGTGAAAATGAATCTTAAGCATCCATCTTGTCTACTTGTCCCAAGCTTTGAGGTCACAAACTTTTCTTTGTCCTCAAAGGGTGGAACCAAAGACTTAGCCCCAACTCAACCATGATTAAACACAACTACACCCCCTACCATTGAAAAATCTATAAAAGGAAGGCTAAAATCCTTCATTATTATCAACCACCTATCTAAGAATTGCATCAAAGCTCTTGTAATTTGAATTTAGAAAAGCACTTGAGAGTAATTTTAGCATTTATCTTGATAATTGTTAGCTTTAGCATTATTTTATATTGATCATTCTCATTCTAGGATTGTCATTAGTGAGAGCTTACTGAGAGCTCACTCATTAACATCTTAGTTAGAGAGCCATAGGATGATCAATTAATCATTGATTTTGTTAAATAGTTGCTCAATTATGGTTGTATTTAGTTATTATTTCACTTATTATTGATGATTAACCTTAATTATATGAAGGTACATATTTTGTATACACATATGAATCCTTGTTAGGATATTTTGAATCCCTGTTAAAAGATTCTAACCCTGTTAAGAGTTATAGAAGATAGAAGGACCCACTACCCAAACAACTTCAGCATAAGATCATTGAACACACTGTCCAAATAATCTTTGAATTACTCAAAAGAATAATATGTTACCTCTTGTTTGACTATGCCAAAATGCACTCATTGTTACATCAGATCTCAATTTTAGATCTCTGTACTTCACATGTCTTCCTTCACACATTAGCTTTAGCTCTTTTCTTCACTTCATGCATACAACATCACAACCATTGCTACCATATCATATTTACACACTTTTAGATCACAACCTCATGCTACTATATTACAATTACACATGAACAAGAAAATAAATTCCTTCCTTTATACCACACTCAAATAACTACAAATGAGTCGGATACAATTACAAAGTAAAAGTTTCCACATGCGACACCAGAATTACATAAAACTATCAGCTTCCAAATACAATAAATCTTCACTCATGTGACCTCAAAGTTTGTGATATCATCCATGTCACTATCAATGTGTCTTCAACTTCCCTTTAACTGAGAAAAACTAGATTCCATCCTGATTAGGAGATATCATCCAATTTCCACAAACCGCTACTCAGGAACATTGCCTAAACACTGCTTCTACCAAAATGATCATAACTTCCATGAATCAATGAATTACTATATGCACTCTTAACCATAGACATATGACATATCAAAGAGTATATCCTCAATGTTGCATAGCTCCAACTGGAATAACTCATGTGCGCTTATCCAAACTCTATCTGCTTCTCTGCAAGTCTTTGGTAAATCACTGTGTTGACATCAATGATAATCATAGTCATGAATGCAACAAAAACTACTATAGAATGGCTACCAAACACTTTAGCATTCATTCCTAACAAGATCAACTTGCTACACTTTTTGAGAAGATCAATGACCCGAATTTTGATGCAGATAAATGGATTAAAGAAAGGGCAGAATCCAGGATACAACACAAATTGGCAGAGAAAATAAGCCTAGAAGTGGCATTGAAGAAGGTTAAATTATTTGAGATAATCACCAGATAAAAACCATCACCCAGTTAATTTTTCAATATTTATTGAAGCTTTGTACTACAGACACCTTCATTGTTGAAGTCGGTGAAAAGATCAAAGGATTGGAAGTAGAAATATAGTTGAGTACAAATGTAGCTATAACTAAGCCTCATGCTTTCTTAAAGCACATTCACTAATTTCAAGAACTCTGATGGTTAATAGAAAATTTGATGAAACAAGAATAACACATAACAGATCAGGTTACTGAGTTACAAAAAGAACTCCTACCATACCTAAAAATTTTTGAGGCACACATTGTCAAAGCTGAAAAACTTGTTGCAACACTAGAAATTTTAGTGTTAAATAACATCTTTGACATGCATGCACAAGTCAGTCTTGAGCACATCACTCTCACCCACTTGAAAGAGGAATGGGACAACCTCTTGGAGTTAGTAAAGAAAACCCATCATCATATTTTTGACAAGATGTGAGTATACTACTTAATTTTTGTATTTGGCATTACTATCAAAAAGGGGGAAAACAATGTATAAGTCATTATGCCAAATATGTACATAGATTCTATGTATACTACATATTACCAAGAGCATGCACCGAGGGGGAGTACTTAGTACTTAGAAATTTTTTGATATATATGTATATGGTGGAGATATAAGTTATATAGAAAGTTTTGTCTATATACATTTAAAGTTTTGATACTAATGCCAAAGGGGGAGAATTTTATCTTTATTGAGCATTAAAGGTTGTCATTAGTATCAAAGGTTTGTAAAGATATCGGTCGGTCACTTACATTGAGCTAATTGGTAACATGAAGTAGAATAGACTAGTCGGTAAAGCATATATACTGAGCAACAGACAGTTTACCGAGCACTAGCAGACACTGACACCAATAGATAGTAAACACTAAGCATCATGATATACACTGAGTAGTTTATATAGTGTTTACCGAGGATCATAGAAAATGACACATACTTCTATGAAAATAGTTACAATGGTTCATAAAACATTTTACCAAGATCAAGGAACATTTAATGTGATGATATTTATTAAATGCAATGTATATATTTTATAATAGTTGATCTAGGTTATTATTGTACACCATAGATCTTAGGGTTATGACTATGTTGTGTAACTATTATACACGAAGTTTACACCCTTGTTTCAAGGTCTCTTGGTCTTGATAACTTATTATAACATGGGAATCATCTCCAAGTGTGGGACCTATGCTAACTGAGATGAGACCTCTAGGTTCTAGGCTGGTTCCTCTTGGATAATCACCTTAATTTTCTCTTCTTGACATGAAAGTAAACTCTTGAGGGAAAAGGGATAGGAGGAATGCATGAAAGGGAAATGACTAAAATCAAACTATCCTACTAGGTGATACACCAAAAAGATGATATGAATTGTAGTATAGAGGATGAAATTAGTGCACAAACTTAGGTCTAGGAGATCACAACTCACTGAATAGGTTTGCATCAATGTTTCATAGAAGGGTCTGCAATAGAAAGAGGTGATTTAGGGAAAGAGAAAATTTCACAAACAATAGAATTCCTAAGAATTTAGACACAATCTATAACCTGCAAACAAACATTCACCTCTATAACTAGGTATAGGAAAGAGACAAATTGTCAGGGGGTTGAAGTATACCCACAAGATCATTCAAATCAAATCATCCATATGAATACACATGAATTATAGAAAGAAAGAGGGATCAGGAACCCTAAGATATTATTGAAAACATACATATACTTAATCCATTAAGATAAAATTTAGACAAGAAAACATAGGGATAGAAAGAATGTCACAAAATACCTTTGCAATATCTAAACCTCAATGAAAGGTTACAAATTGTAGAAGCCAGAGGGTAGAAATAATGCCTCAGATAACTCCTAAGAAAGAAAATCTCTCTCTTTACAATTGTAAACTCCTTTTCTCTCAAAGCTCCAAAGCTAATATATACATCTCCTTTAATGCACATAGGCAAGAGAAACATATGTAATTAGGGCTACATAGATTTTCATAGAATAATGGAAAGCCCTAATTCTATCACCTCTGATCATAAATGCCCATGAAAATATCTTGAAATATCTTGGCCAATCAGATATCTGTCTTTGCACATAATTCCATTGCTATAACTAGCTTTGAGAAGGTCATCCGATCAATCTACCTCCCTACAAGTTGAGCTTACCATAACTATTCAAATCTGGTACTTTTAGATATTTTAATTTAAAAATATAAATGGTCATAGGTGGCACCAAGCTTTATCCATCAATGATTGATATTTAAACATGATCTATCTTTAAAATGTAGCCATCAGATCTTTCTATTTTACCCTAGCACCGCTAATGTTCTTAACTTTAACTCATCCAGAGAATACGTGACTAAGCCTTTCTTTCAGTCGTTGAACAATTTTTTAACCTCAATCAAGTCCAGAGATCATGTGAACACTATATTCATGAGGTCACCAAATAAAATCCTAACCTTGAGTTATGTCTAGAGATCAGGTGACAATCGTTGATCTTCTTTCATCCTACGGTCCTCATTGAGTTGTTTGATCTTTTATAACTTGGCCACTGCATCACGAGACTAGAAGATAACCATGTCACTAAGTCTCTGAATGTTTGGAACATAACGACCAGGAATAAGAGATCATGAGTGCACACAGTCGCTAGATCACCAAATGTGAAACATAGCCACCGGGTTCTGACATAACATTAACCTTTAACTTAGGCACATTTGGAGATCAAGTGACAATAGACTTTGCTAAACCTCATAATCTTTTCTTAACTAGCATTAAACCCTAAGAACACACCACCAAAGCAATCTCTAAGTCATTGAAAACTTTCTTTACCTTGGGTTACATTTGGAGACTTCCCCACCAAAGATAATATTAACTCAGCCCTTACCATATATTTGAATCTAGAGACCTAGCGACTGAGCCCTCATTCTCCTAGTGGTCAAAAATATTGGAATATTTGGTATCTATCATGAGATCACCTGACTAAGGCAATCTCCCAATCATGGAATAGAAAAGAATATTCTCTCTTTACTGAGTGATCACCCAAATGAGCCACAAACCTAGGCCCATCCTGCCACTTGTCATCATACTACTAGCCTTTTACTAATAGGCACCTCAGATTTATCTGGCACAGGACCCACCTGACAGGAGCGCTGAGCTAGAGAGAGGATTGACGGTTGTCACATGATCATGAAAATTATCTCTCGAACACTTTTTTCTTGCGGTTATGTGACAACCTTAGATCATGATTGAACTTTAATTACTTTAGAGCTGAGACCACTAGATAAAAGTTAACTCCTTTCCAAATTGCTGAATGTTAGGGATTTGACTGCCAAAAACAAGAGACTTCACAAACACATAGTCGCTCAGTCGCTAAATAATTTTCTTAACTACCTAAAAAATTGGAGACCTAGCGACTGCTCCTTTGAAGAACTGGGCCCACCCTGCCATGTGTCAACATATCACTAGCCTTTGACTACCTCCTTAGCTCTAACAACTACCAACTATTCAACTTAACTCAACCTGCCTTTGATGATGGACAATCTGGACATTGGGCTACTATAGAAAATTCTAAGTCTCATGAACTTTTGCTAACCCTGGGTTTGATCATGAGACTTCCTGACTGAAGGCAATATGACCCATCTTTAACCTCTACCTTTGAATTTAGAGATCTAGTGATTGGGCCCTTAATCTCTAAGTTGCATGAACCTTTGGAATATTCCCTTTATGTTTCGAGATCACCCGACTAAGGAAAAACTCACAATCGCTAGATGGAAATGGAATATGCCATTTGATCAGGAGATTAAGAGATAAAAGGAAGTCATGGGGGTGGGAGATAAAAAAGGAATATTCTACTAGGCTTTAGAGATCTCGTGACTAGCCTTAGCTTATAAAGCACACATGGGATTTAGAGACTTAAGTGGCTAAAAAAGTAACAGTGAAATAGAATAGGTCATAGGGTTTTTTGCCTCTAACGGTCACATTTTCAAATTAAATGGCTTATCAAACTAGAGAGCTTGAATCAATTGCAGAGACCAGAGGAAAAGGTGAAAACCTATGAAAATTTCTTATGGTGTTCAACATGGTTGAATGGAAATTGTTGGATAAAGCCCAGCCTGTGGCCAAAATTGTGTGGAACAAGAAATTTGGGTAACATTTTGGCAATTTCTGCTAGATGTCAGCCTACTAGACATTAGATTAGTGACCTTAGCTGCAATTCATTGGGCATGGAGTCATCTCTTCAACACAAAAAACCTCTAGACAGAGAGATAGACCTAGAACTAGGAGGAACAAAAATGTGCACGAGCACTTCTTGAAAAGTAGGAAAAAACTAACCTAGAAAGTAGGGACAGAGAGAAAGGAAACATATTCATAAAGATTTACAAGGAAGGATTGACCTCAAAACAAGGCTTCAAGTGGAATCCATTAACTGATATAGGCAAGGCATCTCCTTCAAGAGTTGATAGCTAAAAAGCATTAGGCCCCTTGCATTCTATAATAACAAATGGTCCACCCTAGAAGGAATCAAATTTTGTATGTCTACTAGGCTTTGATCTGAACTCATCCCACTTGAGGACTATATCTCCAATCTTGAAATTTCTAGCCCTAGTTCTTTTATCAAAACTTTTCTTTGTTTGTATCTGATGGAACTCCATATATTTCATGGATTTATCTCTAAGTTCTTCTAACTCCATCAGCTAAGCATACCTGATTTGTAAGGGATCTCCTTCTTCAAATAGGACATATTGAGTGGTCAAGTCCAAAGCTGGCAATTTAGTTGAAATGGACAACTTAGCTTCTCTACCATATACTAACACATAAGGAGAATTCCTAATGATCTTCTTTGTGGTAATTCTATCTAACCATAAGGAAGATTTCAATTTAGTATGTCAATCTCTTTGGTTATCTTATAGAGTCTTCTTGATTATTCTAATCAAGTTCTTATTATTTGATTCTTCCAAACCATTGCCCTGAGGGTAGTAATTTGAACTTTTATTTAAATAAATGCCATTTCTGATTGCCCATTCTAAGACTTTAAGGCCTATGAATGCCAATGCATTATCTAATATTATGGAGTCTGGAGTGCCAAATATATGAATTATATCATCATAAAAACTTAAGACAACATTCTCATTTGATTCTTTCAAGGCAACTGCCTCTATCCATCTAGTGAAATAATATGTTGAAGTGATTATCCACTTGTGGCCTACACTAGATGGAGGATTAATCATGCCAATAAAGTCTATGCCCCATCTCATGAAAGGTTGTTATGTTCTGATTGGCTGAAGGGGCAAAGCTGCAAGCCTTTCTTTTCCTACAAACATGGCACATTTGATGTATTTTCTCACATAATCATGACTATCCTTGAAGATAGATGGCCAATAGTATCCAGCCCTCATCATTTTAAAAGTGGTAGTCCTAGGAGAAAAATGACCTCCAGAAGGTCCATCATGAAATTCAAATAGGACATCAACCATCTTTTCTAAATCAATACATCTCAAATGGACATCAATGTGATCCTTCCTGAAAAGAACTTCATCTATCATCACAAAGGGAATAGATTGTAATCTATAATATCTTCTTCTTATTGAATCTAGGTCAGTAGGACATTGTCCCATCTTCAAGTAATGAATCATGTAAGGCAACCAACCTGATGCCTTGGTGTGTTCTTCTATTGAATGCACAACTAGAGATGCATCTATTTGGTCTGATTTCTTTGAACTTTCATTCTCTGCCAAATGCTCACAAAGAACTCTTCCTTTAACTAGCTTGGTGGTTTGGATATCAATGTCATACTCCATCACTTTGGTAATCCAACCAACTCTTTTCTCATTTAGGTCCTTGAAAAGAAAAAATTCTTTGATACTTGGATGAGTAACTTTCAAGTGTACCTTGCTATGGGTTAATAAATATCTAAATTTTTAAAGGCTTTTTACCATAGCAAGTACATGTTTTTCCACAAAAGAGTATCTCTATTCATACTCTTCTAAACCTTTGCTGAAGAAAGCAATAGGTTGTTCCAATCCATCTGAATTTTCTTGAGTCAACATTGTAGATATAGCCTCATGACCTCCATAAGTATAAAGGATAAAATCATTTCTGAAATTTGGGTTTAATAGAGCAGGAGCTTCTATCAAGGCTTCTTTCATAGCTTGGAAATTGGCTTTCCTTTCTTTAGTCCAGTTGAAGGCTAAACCTTTCTTTGACATGGCTATCAAAGGCTTTAGTAAATCTACAATATTAGGCAAGAAACACCTAACAAAATTAATCCTTCCTATGAAAGATTGAAGGATTTTCTTATGATGTGTCAAGGGTAGCTCTAGGATGACTACAATCCTTTCAAGGTCTACTATGATTCCTTCTTTGGACACCATGTATCGTAACAATTTCCCCTCATGAACTACAAACACACATTTCTTAGGATTGAGAGATATCCCAAATTCTCTACACCTTTCAAAGATCTTCCTTAGATGTTTGATATGATTTGTTGCATGTTTAGAATAAATAGTTATGTCATCTAAGTAGACCAGTACAAACTTGTACATGAGGCTTTTAAAGGCCATATCCATTTTCTTTTGAAAAGTAGCACCTGCATTTGACAAACCAAAGGGCATCTTTTGATAAGCCATGGTTCCCCACTTGGTTGTAAATGCAGTCTTGTATTGGTCCCTTTCATTAACTAGGATTTGATTATATCCTCAATAGCCATCCACTAATGAAAATCTCTCAGACCTAGAGACACATTGTAATATTTGTTTCATAGAGGGTAATGCATGGTGGTCTTTTGAAGAGGCCCTATTGAGATCCCTGAAGTCAACACATAATCTCAACTCCCCATTCTTCTTCCTTACAAGAACAAGGTTGGAAACCCAACTAGTATGCTTGATGGGGTAGATGATACCACTTTCTATTAATTTGAGCACTTCTCTATGCATAAGTGGCTCAAGCTTGGGATTAAAAGGCCTTTGTTTTTGCCTTATTGGCTTGGAATTAGGCTCTAGTTCAATAGTGTGCTGAGAAAGGGTTGGATTAAAACATTTAAGGTCTTCATATTTTCATGCAAACACATCACTGAATTCCTTAAATAATTGGGTGTAATCCTACTTTTCTAAGTCAGTATTTACTTTTCCAAATTGTAAGCTTTTACCTCGTTCCAACTCTAATTCAACATAATGTTCTTGTTGAAACACTAGGCCAAGTTTGTTCCTCTTAACTTGATCATCCTTATTAAAGACATTTTCTAAGGTGAAAGACCTCTAGGTGTCTTATTAGATCTAAGTTGTATCACTTGGTCACCATAGTTCTATGATAATCTATCTTGATTATATTTTGAGGAAACATCTTCTTCAAACAAGAATTGCAAAATTTGCTCATCATTGTCAAACACTTGCCAATTAGTATCATTATCAGGGATAGAGGGTCTGACAATCACTTTGATATGTTGTTGGGTCTCTTCCTTTGAAATACTATTAGGAATGTCATACTGAGATCCAATAGCAGCTAATCTATCTACATTTTGATTTAGCTTCCTAGGGATGGGAACAATATTGAAAGCACAAAAGTCTTCAATTGTATCCCAAACTCTATGTTTGTATGCTTTCATGGTGTCATTCTTGGTTGCACTTATCCCTCTCACTTGGCTGACTACTAACCCACTATCACCATAAACTTTTAAGGCTTCCCTCTTTTCCTAGCCCACTCTAGTCCATTTACAAGGCTTTCATACTCTGTAGTGTTTCTAGTGCAAGAGAAACTAAATCTAAAAGCTATATAATATCTTTCTCCTTTTGGGGATACCAGCATAGCACCACCACTACAAACATGTCTTCTTCTAGCTCCATCAAAAAGAAATTCCCAAACCTGGTTTCTCTGATCCTCTAAATCAATGTCTTTTTTGATAAGGTTTGTCTCTATGGATCCACTTTCTTGTATCAAATAGCTTCCCAAACTAGTATCCCAAATAACATTTTCTTGGGCCTCTGAAGCCTTTTCTGATTCTAGTTCATCAAGTAAAATATTATGGATATTTTCTATCTTAGTGTTTGCTTCTCTGATAGTTGGGAATTCATTGCTATCAAGTGCAAGGTAGTTTGTATTGATGGCATTGGACATATATGGCTCTATATGGTGAGCTACCAATGATTCAGATTTGTAGCCTCCTGTTTTGGTTGTAGACTCCCTTGATAGACATATGGAAAATAAAGCAGGGAGATCTATGATATACATATCAAGTAGGATGTAGAAATTAGGACTTGCATGAAGGATTAGACTAGTATCCTTAGCTATACCCACTATATTTATTGAGGATCCATCAAGTTGTGTAACCCTTTTTTGTCAGGGTTCATATTTAAGTCCTAGCTGGTCAACTACCTTTTTTGGCATTACAGTACTAGTAGTTCCACTATCTACCATATAATTATGTACTAAGGATTTTCCAATAATTAAAGATACATAAAATGGAGGTGGTTTTGAGTTCCTACCTTGAATGGTATTGGCTTTGGAGTTGTAACTTGGAGCCTCCCTTTCTTGATTAGTGTTGACCAACACTGGCTTTGCAGTTTCTTTTGTAGGATGAGGAGCTGTTACTTTAGTCATGGCTTTCTTCAAAATCTCAGGTTGTCCTAGAATAGCCAAAGAGTCCCACATAGACATGGTAACATTTACCTTCTTTATGTTGTGTCCAATGTTGAAATGTGTCACAATATGTACTCTTTGTTATTCTTTTACTATAATAGGTTCCCCTTCTTTGAGATTCTGGCCTTCTTTTCTTGTAATGACAGGAGCCTTCTTAAATATGATAGGAGTAGCTTGCTGCAGTGGTTCTGCAGATGTAGTATCTTTAACCCTAGAATCTTCTCACTCCATGTCTTGAGCTCTTCTCTTTGACCTTGTGTTGGCAGCAATGGAAGGTCCATCATTGACTCCATTAAAGTCTTGTTGCTCCCAATTAAAAAGAGTAGTCTCATTAACTTGTGATTCTTGTTGAGGAATTAATCCACTAGAAGAGGCCTCTGATTGAGCATATGAGGCATTCTAAACCATTAGAGCTTGGTTCATCTAGCCATTTGAACATGTAGCCTGATTATGAGGCTGATTACAAGGGAAACACCATTCATTGTCCAAGGCCATATTATTTTGACTAGGAACCATGTCTCTGATCAGATTTGTAGAACTAAGAGGTGGAGGGTTGTATGGTTGGAATGGTCTTTGATTAAAATTTTTCTTTTGGTAAGCTCCTTAATAACCTCCTTGGTATGGTGGCCTATTTTGCTGATAAGGCTATCCTTGATTTTGATATTGTTTATTAGGACCTTGGCCTTGTGGTTGAAAGGGGGATCTGATTTCTTTCCCTTGCTTCTTTAGGTTTGTAACCTCTTTAGATAAAGTCTTTAGCAAATTTGTCATTTCTTGCTGACTACTCTACTAACTATTCTTCATCTCTTGCAGTTCTTAAGAGAAACTTGCCTTTAACTCCTCACCACTTGCACTAGCCTAAGGTTCTAATATGGTGGGAATAGGGGTAAAAGGGGGTACTTGTAGAGGTGCAATGGGCTGAAGGCTAGGGAAGATGGGCATGGGTGGCCATCTTGCTATCATGCCTACTTGGATTAAACTATTTTCAACTTTGATAGCTATGTCAAAAGCTTGGGGTAAAGAGGTACCACCCATAGATTGGATCATGATAGAGATCTGACTATTCAAGCTTTGCAAGAAGTATAAGAAAGCATGATCAACTAATGGCCTCACTGAGACTAGAATTCTATTCCATGTCTTGAGGAATCTATTGTTATAATTTGTCATTTGTTCTTGAGGGTCTCTTTTAATGGTTGTCAACTGCTCAACCAAAGACAAGTTGTCTGATTTATCTTCAAAGTGCTTTCTTAATACATCCCCTAATCCATCCCATGAATTAATGGAACAAATAGCTAGAGTTCTAAACCATTCAAGAGCCTTACCCTTGAGGGAGGCTGCTAATAACTTAGTGGCCACATCTTCTTGAGTTATATTATGTATACCACAGATAGTGGTCACATCTCTAATATGTTCAAAAACTATTGTTTTTCCTTCACCTATGAAATAAGGTAAACTCTTTAGTTCCACCAAGGGCACATCATGATGTTGAGAAAAAATCAATGAACTTCCCTGGTTGAAAGGTGCAAAAGCAAACTACCTAGCCATTGTAGGAGCTAAAATTTGCTGAGTAGCAACTATGTGAGTTGTATTTGATGTTGGATCTGAATCTTCTTCTAGATCTATGGTTAGAGATCTCCCTCTTCTTCTAAGATAAAAGGGAAAAGGTGATGCAGGAGCATCCTCGGTGTAAGAGAAATCTTGCATCACCCAAAAATATTTCTATTTTTGTATTCAATAAGGGCTATCTTGTGCAGAGTTGCTATTTATGAAAACTTGTTTTTAGTAAGTTGGTCATATGATCTTGAAATGTTTTGATTTTACATGTGGAGGTTCATCTCAGTCATATTAGCCTGCCAGTAAAGTTTCATGGCTAGATTAGGTCTAGTTTTGAAGATATTGAAGATTTTCAGTATTGGCAGTAGGGTATAGAAACTTTGAACTCAGTTTTGAAGGCTTTAGAGGCCCCATATGAGGTCAAAAATTTGGGTGACGGGCACTTGCATGAGTCAAGCCTGTAGAAAACTTTGTGGCTTTTTCAAAATGGGGTTATAATAGTCCATCGGGTCAACTGGTGATGACTTATGGTCTCCAAAAGTCAGGCCACCTAAAATGGCAAAAAATAATTTTCCTTCAAAAAATATTTTGTTCGGGTTTCAAAAGTTATTTTGAGCTGACTTTGATGTAATAAATTGAAATATAAAATAATTCTAAGTTTGGTCAGCCCTAAGGGCTAAATTCCTGGAACCTTCTTGAGTGGTGGAAAATGCCTATATAAAGAAGGCTTGTAGTGTTGTCTAGGGTAGTTCTAGATAGTAGATCTGGGTATTGATTCAAGGCTTTATCCTACAAAATAATGTAAGGGAATGCCCATGTGGCTTTGCATATTGTAATTTTGAAAGTTTTTAATTCCACATTTGTGGAGATAATAAGAAGCCAATTTTTTGTTCTTGCATATTGTTATTGTTTCTTTGTTTTTGTTATGTGTTTGTGGTATTAAGGGGAACATCCTTCATCAAAAGGTCTCCTTTCTGAAGTATTAGGTGGTGTAGACTATACTCTCCTTGTAGGGGATGTTCTCTAGGTTGATCTACCTTTGTAGCTTCTTTTTAAGGGAAACTCTGAAAATTCAGTGGGCTTTGAGCTCCTAGTCTCAATCTTTCTCATAAACTTTGAACAAGGCTAGCCTGAAACTATGAAATCAGTGGAGTTGCTAGATATACTTGATAGAAAAAATTCTAAAAGCCTATATTATGCAATCAGTATATCAGAGATAGCATAATCTTTAAAGATGGACTTCCTTCTAAGGCCAAAAATGTTATCCACTAGGTGGGATATATTTATGCTTATGTATGTACTAACAATCCTTGAATATAAATTTGAACTTTTGTAGTCCCACCGGGCATGCCAGAAATGTTATTCACTAAGTTTGCACATTTGTTTCAAGCTCTCTTGGTCTTGATAACTTAGTATAACATGGGAATCATCTCCAAGTGTGGGACCTATGCTAACTAAGATGAGACTTCCAGGTTCTAGGTTGGTTCGTCTTAGATAATCACCTTAATTTTTTCTCCTTGACATGAAAGTAAACTCTTGAGGGAAAAGGGATAGGAGGAATGCATGAAAGGGAAATGATTGAAAGAAAACTATCCTACTAGGTGATACACTGAAAAGATGATATGAATTGTAGTATAGAGGATGAAATTAGTACACAAACATAGGTCTAGGAGATCACAACTCACTAAATAGGTTTGCATCAATGTTTCATAGAAGGGTCTGCAATAGAAAGAGGCTATTTAGGGAAAGAGAGAATTTAAAAAACAATAGCATTCCTAGGAATTTAGATACAATATATAACCTACAAACCAACATTCATCTCTGCAACTAGGTATAGGAATGAGATAGATTGTTAGGTGGTTGAAGTATACCCACAAGATCATTCAAATCAAATCATCCATAGGAATACACATGAATTGTAGAAAGAAAGAGGGATCGAGAACCCTAAGATATTACTGAAAACATACATATACTTAATCCATTAAGAGAAAATTTAGACAAGAAAGCATAGGGATAGAAAGAATGTCACAAAATACCTTTGCAATATCTAAACCTCAATGAAAAGTTACAAACTATAGGAGCCAGAGGGTAGAAAGAATGCCTCGGATAACTCCTAAGAAAGAAAATATCTCTCTTTACAATTATAAACTCCTTTGTTCTCAAAGCTTCAATACTAATATATACATCTCCTTTAATGCACACAGAAAGGAGAAAAATATCTAATTAGGGCTACATAGATTTTCATAGAATAATAAAAACCCTAATTCTATCACCTCTGATCATAAATGCCCATGAAAATATCCTAAAATATCTAGGCCAATTAGATATGTATCTTTTCACATAATTACATCGCCATAACTACCTCTAAGAAGGTCAACCGATCCATCTACCTCCTTGCAAGTTGAGCTCACCATAAATGTTCAAATCTAGTACTTCTTAGATATTTGAATTTAAAAATATAAATGGTCACAGGTGGCACAAAGCTTTATCCATCAACGACTGATATTTAAACATGATCTATCTTTAAAATGTATCTGTCAGATCTTTCTATTTTACTTAGGCACTGCTAATGTTCTTAACTTTAACTCATCTAGTGAATACATGACTGAGGCTTTCTTTTAGTCACTGAACAATTTTTTTAACCTCAGTCAAGTCTGGAGATCACACGAACACTATATTCATGAGGTCACTAGATAAAAGCCTAACCTTGAGTTACATCTAGAGATCAGGCAATAGTCGTCGATCTTCTTTCATCCTACAATCCTCGCTAAGTCACTTGATCTTTTATAACTTGGCTGCTACATCATGAGACTAGAAGATAACCATGTCACTAAGTCTCTAAATGTTTGTAACATAACCACCAGGAATAAGAGATCATGAGAGCACATAGTCACTAGATCACCAAATGTGAAACATAGCCACTGGGTTCTAACATAATGTTAACCTTTAACTTAGGCACATCTAGAGATCAAGTGACAATAGACTTCACTGAACCTCATAATATTTTCTTCACTGAGGTTAAACCCTAAGAACACATGACCAAAGCAATATCCAAGTTGCTAAAAAATTTCTTTACCTTGGGTTACATTTGGAGACTTCCCGACTAAAGACAATATTAAGTTAGCCCTTACCATATATTTGGATTCAGAGATCTAGCGATTGAGCCCTCATTCTCCTAGTCGTCAGACATATTGGAATATTTGGTCTCTGTCATGAGATCACCTGACTAAGGCAATCTCATAATCATGAAATAGAAAAGAATATTCTCTCTTTACTGAGTGATCACCTGACTGAGCCACAAACCTGGGCCCATCCTACCACTTGTCATCATACTAATGGCCTTTTACTGATAGGAACCTCAGATTTATCTAGCACAGGACCCACCTGATAGGAGCACTAAGCTAGAGAGAGGATCGACAGTTGTCGCATGATCATGAAAATTATCTCTTGACCACTTTTTCCTTGTGGTTATGCGATAATTGTAGATCATGATCAAACTTTAATTACTTTAGAGCTGAGCCCATAGATAAAAGTTAACCACTCACCAAATCATTGAATGCTAAGGAATTGACCACCAGAAATAAGAGACTTCATGAACACATAGTCACTCAGTCACTGAATAATTTTCTTAACCACCCAAAAAATTGGAGACCTAGTGATTTCTCCTTTGAACAATTCGGCCCACCTTGCCATGTGTCATCATATCACTAGCCTTTGATTGCCTCCTTAGCTTTGAAAACTACCAACTATTCAACTTAACTCAACCTACCTTTGACAATGGACAATCTAGAGATTGGGTGACTGTATAAAGTTTGAAGTCTCATGAACTTTTGCTAACCCTGGATTTGATCATGAGACTTCTCGACTGAAGGCAATCTGACCCAGCTTTAACCTTTGCTTTTGAATTTGGAGATCTAGTGACTGAGCCCTTAATCTCTAAGTCACATGAACCTTTGAAATATTCCCTTTATGTTCTGAGATCACTTGACTAAGGCAAAACTCACAATCATTGGATGGAAATGGAATATGCCATATGATTAGGAGATTAAGAGATAAAAGGAAGTCGCGGGGGTAGGAGATAAAAAAGGAATATTCTACTGGGCTTTAGAGATCTCACGATTGGCCTTAGCTTATAAAGCACACATGGGAAATTGATGTAGGAGCATTTTGGGTGTAAGAGAAATCTTGCATCACCCAAAAATATTTCTAGTTTCTTTTCAATAAGGGCTATCTTGTGTAGAGCTGCTATTTATGGAAACTTGCTATTTTTAGTAAGTTGGTCATACAATCTCAGAATGTTCTGATTTCATAGTTGGAGGTTCATCTTAGTCATATTAGCCTCCCTGTAAAGTTTCATTGCTAGATCAAGTCTGGTTTTGAAGATATTGAAACATTTTGGTTTTGGAAATAGGGTACAAAAACTTTGAACTCAATTTTGAAGGCTTTAGAGGCCTTGGATGAGGTTAAATTTTGGGTTGTGTATTTCTCAAAGATAGATCCGAAGAGTGGATATCACTAGATTTTGATCAGAGAAGGAGATGAATGGAAGACTACCTTCAAGACAAAAGAAGGACTGTATGAGTGGTTAGTCATGCCTTTTGGGCTAACCAATGCACTGAGCACTTTCATGCGGCTCATGAATGAGGTTCTGAAAGAATTTCTAGGTAAGCTTTTCATTGTTTACCTAGATGATATTTTGATATTTAGCAAGACATTGGAGGAACATATGATGCATATTCATATGGCATTTGAGAAGTTGAGAGATGAGAAATTATTGATTAATTTAAAGAAGTGCAATTTTGTGAAGAAGGAATTAGTGTATTTGGGATTTGTAGTTTCAGCAGAAGGTCTAAAAATGGATCCAGAGAAAGTACAAGCTATCCTTGAATGGCCTACTCCAAGGAGTGCTACTGAGGTAAGATATTTTCATGGTTTGGCTAGCTTTTACAAAAAATTATCAAAAATTTTAGCAGTATTTGTGAACCCTTGACTGAAACAATGAGAGGGGATAGAAAAGAGTTCAAGTGGAGTAATGGGGTAGATAAGAGTTTTAAACTATTGAAATAGAAAGTTACAGAATAGCCTATTTTAGCACTTCCAAATTTTAATAAGGTTTTTCAAGTAGACTGTGATGCTAGTGGTACTGCAATAGGAGCTGTGATGAGCCAAGAAGATAAACCTATTGCTTATTTAAGTGAGAAGTTGAATGATGCCAAAAGAAAATAATCTATTTATGATTAGGAATTTTATGCTATAGTTCAAGCATTAAAGAAGTGGAGACACTATCTACTTCCTAAGGAGTTTGTTTTGTATACTAATCATCAAGCTTTGCAATATTTGAATAGTCAAGGAAAGTTGAATCAGAGGCATTTGAAATGGGTTGAGTTTTTGCAGAGTTATACATTTGTTTGGAAACATAGAAGTGGAAAGTCTAATAGGGCTATAGATGCACTTAGCAGAAGGCAACTATTGCTAACAAAGATGTAGATTGAGGTGGGTGGGTTAAAGGAACTCGAGAATTTGTATCCAGAGGATCCTGATTTTGGTGAAGCTTGAAAAGGTTGTAGAGAACCTCTTACTCTAGATAGAATGAAGTGGTTGGATTTTATCATTCAGGATGATATGCTATTTAAGAGGAGTCAATTGTGCATTCCACAAAGTTCTATGAGGGAGAATCTCATCAAAGAGAAGCATAGCGGAGGATTGGCTGGACATTTTGGTCATGATAAAACCCTTGCTTTGGTTAGTGAGAATTATTATTGGCCGCAGTTGCAGCAAGATGTGAAGAATTTTGTACAGAGTTGTAGAGTATGTCAGATGGTGAAAGGAGTGAAGTAGAATACAAGGTTGTATCATCCATTACCTATACCAGAGAAGCCTTGGGAGGATATCAGTATGGACTTTGTTCTTGGTTTATCGAGGACTCAGCAGGGACATGATTCAACTTTTGTGGTGGTTGATAGATTTTCAAAGATGGCACATTTTATTTTCTACAAGAAGACTAATGATGTTGTTCATGTAGCAGAATTGTTTTTTAGAGAAGTAGTGAGACTATATGGTTTTCCAAAGACCATATTTTCAGATCAAGACACTAAGTTTGTTGGCTATTTCTAGCGTACATTGTGGAAGAAGTTGAAGACAAATTTGAAGTTTAGTTCATCACATCATCCATAGACTCATGGATATATAGAGGTGGTGAATAGGAGTTTGGTGAATTTGTTGAGATGTTTGGTTGGAGATAAGCCAATAGGATGGGATTTGATTTTACCACAGGTGGAATTTTCATATAATAATTTTGTCAACAGGAGCATTGGTAAATCACCATTCTGGATTGTATATTGAAGTAGTCCCAAAAATGCATTTGAGTTGAGGAAGATATATAAAGGAGAAATAAGTTGTGCTAAAGCTCAAGATTTTGCAAAACATTTGAAGAACATCCATGAGGAGGTGAGGAAGAACATTACCAAGATGAATGCATAGTATAAGGCTAAGGTAGATGAGAAAAGGAGGCATAAGGAATTTCAAGTTGGAGATGAAGTCATGGTTCATTTGTGGAAGGAGCGATTTCCAGTTGGTACATACAAAAAGCTGAAAATGAAGAAGTTTGGGCATAGTATAATGAAGGAGGTGTTGAAGATGAGATCACAGAAACACAGTAATGTATTCTAGCAACTAGTTTAGATACTAAGGAGATTGAGCATATACTGGATAGTCATGTTGGTAGAAGCACAAGGAATAGGACATATGAAGAATATCTAGTCAAGTGGAAAGGATGACTTATTGAAGATTCATCATGGCTAATAAAGAAGGAGGTTAACCATCTTGGTTTCCCTCTTCACACCTGAGTCATGATAGGGTCACTTCTCAAATTACCCTGGGTGTATGATGCAAGAGCATCGTAGGTTTAAGAGCAATCTTGCATCACCCAAAAATATTTCTAGTTTCTTTTCAATAAGGGCTATCTTGTACACACCTATTCATGTTATGCCTAGACCTTTGAATTATAACCTTCTTTTGGGTAGACCTTGGTTGCATGAAATGCATGCTATTCCTTCCACCCTTCACTATAAAGTCAAGTTTATACATAACAACAATATGTATATGCTTCATGCGGATGATGCACCTAATCCTTGTTTGAATATTCAAAATCACACTACTCCTATTTCTAATAGTAATCCTCCTTCCTCTAATTCTCTTCTTGAAGATGATTGGGGAACCTTGGATTTCAATCCTAGCTTTATTGGAGAGTATAAGATTAATGATCTTCATTTTATGAAGCAACAAAGAGAATTTGAACAATGAGTTTTTACTTCTACTTATAAAGCCCTTCATAATAAATTTGTCATTGCTTCTACCCACAATGAATCTATCAAACCTACTAATGATGACATAGTGACTACTGAGGTCCCATTGATACCTTCTAACTTGGCTTCTTGTTATGGCCCTGGATATCATTTCCTAGTTAAATAAGGATTTAATGGTCAAGGATGTGGTAAGCATAAATAGGGAATTCAAATGCCCTTACATATTGGGGGGCATGAGAATTCTTATGGATTGGGATTTAATCCTCAACAACAAATCAATATTAACAACATCTCAAATAACACTTCAAAACATGATGAACCTATGAAGGAATTTGACCAAGAAGTTCTTTTGCCTAAATTCCATCATGAAAAGATAATTACTAGACCTAAATGCAAAAAGAAACATAATCCAGACTTGAAGACTCTTCCTTTTTGTTTATATCATAGATTTCATGATCACTCTACTAATTAATGTCAAGCTAAATACATTATAAGATTAGGCAACTCATTGATAGTAAGGTTATTTATATATCATGTGGCAGTGAGTTGTATTTCAATCCTATTTTCTCTAAATAACATTTATGTTCGTATTATGGAGCTCCACATTATGTAAACAATGTTAGCCTAAACCTTGGGGGCTCATTGTCTTGTTTAGTGTTGTGAGTGATATAATAGGTCCCCTTCTATATTTTTTCCTACACTCAAGGCTCAAGGATGACATCTCCTTCTTTTTTGTCCTTCCTGGATTCACCTCTTTCCTTGGTTAATATGTATTTATCTATTATGTGATATCCAATCATACATGAAAATTTTGGTTTACATTAAGGATCTCTATCCTTGATCACAACCTCTTTCATTGTTTGACATTGGGTTTTCCATGGTTGATAAATCTCTCAACTTGGAAACTAAACAATATGCTATCCCTCACAAGGGTTACTTTTTCACTTCTTGAATGATATCTCTTTGCATTCGTCCCTTCCATGGCCTCATAGGAGTTGTGACCTTCTTGGATTGGATTGGGTGTTGTCTATGGATATTGTCTTGATGTTGAAGAAGGCTGTATCCTTGTTCTTTTCTTTCCTTAACATGTCAAAATAGTATATTTTTTCCATCTTAAGGATGGTGCATATATGTTACAAGTAGTGGTTGTCATCACACCAAAAGATCGACCTGTTAATGTCTGATACAACCACTAGACTTATAGAAGACACAGGAGGTAGTTAAGCCATGTCATGAATCCCAAGGGGAGCACTAACCATTTTTTCAAAAATCTCCCCCTTAGTGTTACCCAAGGGGTTTCAAACCTGTGACCAAGCTCTGATACCACTTGTTAATAAGTAGTTGTTACCATTGCACCAAAAGATAGACCTGTTAATGCCCGATAAAACCACTAGACTTATAGAAGACACATGAGTTGGTTAAGACATGTCAAGAATCTTGAGGGGAGCATTGACCATTTTTCCAACAATATATATGGCCTTCCTTGATCTATATTATGCATTTTTGTTCTAACCTTTTGTTTTGCAGCATGCTAAATCTCAGAAGGTAACACACATAAGTTGTTAAATCTGGAAGAGACACACATTTTTCAATTTTCAATATGCTAAATCTTGGAAGGTAACACACATAAGATGTTAAATCCTGAAGGGACATGCATTTCCAATTTCAAATATGCTAAATCCTCTAAAGGTAATGCACATAAATTGCTAAATATTGAAGGGACATGCATTTCCAATATGCTAAATCTTTTGATGGTAACGCACATAAGTTGCTAAATCTTGAGGAGACACACATTTCATATTCATAGTGATACAAGAAGGTGGATCTATGGGTATTATAGAAGCTATTAGAAGATGCACTACAATTTTAATGTGCAGTTTATGGGTGAACCTATTGGCCTCTCCCACTAGGGTGATTCATGGTAAGGTGGGAATCTTACTGGGTGAGGTAATCACTTTCTCCTTTCTCTCTTTTTTCTTTCATCCTAGTAGGACTGGATCATGAAGCTATGTTATTTATAGTTTTTCTCTTGTCTTTCTTATGTAATCATTTATTCTTTTATGATAGCTTTCCAAATATGATATTAGTCTAGGAAATATTTCTTAGTGGGGTTTATTATGCTAATTGATTTGGGTTGTTTAGTACTAACCCTTGTTCTTTTGGTTTTCTCTTTTTGCATCCTCATGCATGTATGTTGAGTTAGAATCCTTAGCCTAGGAGCTTGCATCCTTAGCTAAGTGTTATTTTATCTCATGAAGAATCCACCTGGATCTTCTCTTTCTTCTCCTTTACCAAGAGTTTGCATCGAGTCCATACTCTTCCTAAAGTGGGGGCTTAATGTATCATCTTAAAATGGAAGCACTTTGATGTTAAGAACATTTATCCCTTTGAGTAGGTGTTTTGGGGTCATGTCAAGCACCTTGAATGGGTTCTCGGCTTAGATCTGTCATTTTTCCCCTGATTCTACTCCCTTTTCCACTTTTTTTCTGCATTTCCTAGCACTCTGGACTGAGATCCTAAGGTTTTTGACCTCAAGGTCAAGGATGACCTTGAGGGTCAAGGATGACCTCAACCCTGACCTAGGTCCTAGGTTAGGGATGACCTCAACCCTAACCTAGGGTAGAGTCTACCTCATCTTTGACCCAAGGTTAAAATTTCAAGATCCCATGATTTCTAGATGTCTGGTTTTGGAAAGATTTGTTTTCCCACTTCCGGGTCGGCTATTTTGGTCTCCAAAATGGTAAAATCTTAAATTGAATTTAATCTAGGTCCATTTTTAGGTGTTAAGGTTAATTGGGATTTAATTCTCCAATGTCAACCTCTCTAGAAGTTTGTGCCCTATATCACTATAAAAGGAAGTCGTCCTCTCACATTTTCTCCATCAAGTTTCCATCCACTTTTATGATCAAGGCATCAAGTTCTTGGGAGATCAAGTGATCAAGGTTTTCTCAAGGAAAGATCAAGAAATAATTCCATTCAAGAAATCATCCATTCAAGTCCTCTTCTCCATCCAAGTTCTGCATTGAAGATCAAGGATTCAAGCATTCAAACCATTGAAGGGATTTGGTTCAAGCATTCAAGGTTCATCATTCAAAACCCTAGATCTAGCCATCATGGTGGTGTGAACTTCCTTCAAGATCCTTTGTTCATCTTCAAGATCTATTCATTCTTCCCTCAAGGTGCATTCCAAGCATACAATCATGGAGGTTTTGATTTACATTTGTTAATGTTATGTTCAAGCTTTCATATCAATATATTTGTTTACATTTAAAATATAATTGCATATCTATTGAATTTCATAGTTTCATTATTAGATCTACTTCTACTACTTACTAGCATTCTCTATTTAAATTCCATTATTAAGGTTGATTCCAAACTAGGGTTTGACTAAGGAAAACCCCTATCCAAACAAAAAAACCATTTTTCTTGTAGGTACAGCTAGAGGACAGAGAATTAAAGTGCAAACATGGATACCCTTTTCAGAGAACTTTCAAGATTCATGAACAAAATTTCTGTTGGAGTTGTTTTGGGTCAAGGATGACCTTCAGTAGGGGTTAGGAACTTGCCTTGGGGTAAGACCTTGCCTTGCTATCTGGGTCAAGCATAACCTCCCTTAGAAAAGAAAAACATTTCTAGGTTTTGTAGATCTCACAGTTTCAATTTAATGACACAAAAATCAATAGTATTTGAGACTATTTGACAAGGTTTTCAGTCGATTCTTTTCAGAGGCAAGTACCCATATTTCTTCATTTCAACACTATCATTTCCAAATTTACATTTCATCCCCTTACAATTCAAATGTATGTGTAAAATATTGGTTTTGGGGTCTCTTTTATGTGCAAACCATTGTTCTAGGACCCCATCCATATTTTATCCTTTACAAATATATCAAATGACCCTTAAATTACATTTTACATATATTTATACCCTTTCATGGCATGTTTACAATGACCACAAAATGTGACAAAAAGATCAACAATGATTTGTTTGACATCAAATCCTTTTCATTACACATTGACCTCCCAATTATGCTCATATGCCTAGGTGCACCTACACCAGATACATTTCAAATTTCTACCTAGAATATTTTAGTATACATGTACTTTAAAATTGTAGTTATATAGATTAAATTTCAAAATTTCTACATTATTGGTGAAAGATCTCTATTTTCTGAGGAAATTATATGTAGAGTTTGTGATGGGATTAAAACCCAATTATTTTGACTTCAAATTATTCAAGGGGATTTGTGGTGGCATTCCCCAATAGATATTATAGACATGGTTTGACTCCAATTGACCAGTGCATAGTCAATGGTGCAGGAGCACACCATGGCTAACCTCCATGCTTAGTAGTTTTTGGCTTGTACTTGACTCTAGCCAAGCCAAGAAGAGTAGATAAGTTTTTTTGAAGACCTTAGAAGGTCATTTGCAATGTATGCTAAGTGAATTAGTCACTAGGACTAAGGTAACACTAATAGCCAATGTTAGTAGTTTTAATTCTTAGTGTTAATAGTTAGAGGTTGAGTCTTTAATGTGTCTTAGGCACATAAATGTTGTAAATGGATGTTGTGAAGATGCCTTAGGGTCATTAAGTGAGTTGGTTCCTTAGAATCTCATGAGGATAGAGATCCTAAGAAATAGGATCATGGCTTAAAGAAAGTTTCCAAATGTTGTTAAAAAGTTGTGATGACAACATTTACAATTATTGCAAATGTTGCATGCAACTCGGTTATCCTAGGATTCTCTAGAGTTTAGGAGATGGTGATTGGAAAACATGCCATAAAATTAATGAGATGACATCTACTATTAGCCAAGACTTGAATCTCAAGGTGACACATGCTTTGTAATAGTTTTTGAGTTTGTGAATAGAGCTCTACAATAGTGTTGGTAGGATTTTCTCAAGCTTTTGTGATAACAGTCATATCTAATGGATTGAAAGTGTTACGTTAGTGATTTCATAGTGTTCTTTAGGATATTTTAAGACTTTTTCATTTGATAGGAAAGGTTTTTTCAGTAGGTTTAGGTCATTGGTTAAATTGTTTTAGTTTTAGAGCTTCCACTAGTTTTTTACTAACAAATCTGAACATTCATGGCTCCCCCATGAAATCCTGTCATGGGAAACAACTCATGATAGATAGATATGTGAGGGGAATCACCAATGTATATAAGTTTAGGATTATGATTCTTGGAAATAAGGATAGCTATTTATACTGTTAGGCCCTAGGTGAGTAGGGAGAGTCTGACTAGAGGTCTAAGAATGAAGGTTTAGAGATATCTTGCAGGGAAGAAAGGTACAGTATGGTACAAGTATAGTATGAGTTAGGGTTTCATCAAAATTAAACATTTTATGAGTATTGGGTTCATATCAAACACTTAGGTTAAGGTTTGAGAAAGTTTTAAGTAAAGGTCACTGTTCAGTCCTAGAAATTAGGCCTATTGTCCTAGTTTATAGGAACCCAGTGTACAGAGCCTGTCAGACCCCAAAACCTAATGAATGTTTTAAAACTTCCAAATGGGTCTCCAAATATGGGTTTATATTTTTAGGGTGTTTCGGAAAGTTTTATAAGAAATAGCAAAAAGTGACTGGTAAAGGCTATAAGGAATAGACCTATTTTAAGGTCTCTAAAAGATGAATCATGGAACTTGATAAGAATATGATTCTAGATCCCTAAAATATGGAACAAATGGGAAATATTATGAATTTTTTCAAGATGGAGAATATCCCTATAATGATGCACCAAGTTTATGAGGATTTGACACTTAGAGCCTTCTAAGTGAGTGAGAAGAATTGTACTAAATCTAGGGTGTTAGTCTTCTAAGGTTAAGCACAAATGATAAGAACTCTTGGAGAAGAGTTAGGACTTGGATTAGTTAATCACCTAAACCAATCAAGACCTAGGGGAGACTAGGTTCCTAGAAGAGACAAGCTAGGTCTCTTAAGTAGCAGTGCAAGGAAACCTTGGCACACTCACATCATATCGGTATCAGAGCTTGAATTGATTAGGCTTGTGGTGGATTTTGAAGCCTACTAAATAAGTGGGGGAAAATACACCAATTGGATCAAGAGAAGACAAAACCATGGTGACTAACATTGAGTTATCCAAGAAGGTTGAGGAACAAGAAGAAGATAACAAGTTGCTAAGGGAAAGACTAGCTCAAATGGAGCAGCTCTTGGGTGAAGTTTGAGATAAAGTAGATAAGGTCAAAGAGAAAATTGACCAAAAGGAAGAAAAAGAAACAAGGGAGAAGGAATTAGACTTGGAGGAGGAAGTTCCAAAACCTGACCCTATTCTTCCTAAAGAGCCGTTCTTAAAATCATTGAAGGCATTAAGTGGTGAAGCTTTGGAAGGCATGCCACTATTTAGTGGACAAATGGATCCAAATTCAGTCATGGATTAGATAGATAGCATTGAGAACAATTTTGAATGTGATGGTATCTCTGAAGCACAAAAATTTATGGTGGCCAAGTCTAGACTAAGAGGTTTAGCTCTTACTTGGTGGAAGTTTATGCAGAATGAGAGGGAAAAGGATGGAAAAGGTCCTATAGTGACATGGAAGGGCATTGTATCCAATGTGAAGAAGACTTACCTTCCTGATTGTTAGGAATAAGGTGTCTCAACCTTGGATAATTCCTATTCTTATTATTTGTTTTGTAAATGTATTTTTTGCAAATAATGAAATTAAGTGTGAGTGTACATGTCTAGTTGGCATGTTGATGTGTCACTCCACTTGATGTATTGACATCTTGTGCATAAGGAGATCATGACTAAAATGGTCATGATGGATTCCTATGATGTGTAAGAACTATTTAAGGAATGTTCTATGATAGGTGTAAGAGCATCTTATGACTTGGGTCTATTTGGGTGCCCAAGAAGAAGTGGTTTGTGTATGTAAGAGAATATTCCAAAAATAGGTTGGTATGATAGATTCTCTTCCACTTCTCTTATGACTGTTATTTCTGGTGGATTCTATGACAAGCTATCATAGTCTATTCTAGGGATGGATGCCTATTCTTGGGATTTCATGTAACAACTATGTACATGTGGCTTTGTGCATGGGTCTTAGTGGTTGGACACCAAACTCCTCTTTGGGGTATTTGTTGGGTCCTGAGGAGTCTATATATATGATGTTGCTTCTATGGGAGAGATATAAGTTTGATAAGTTTTACTAGTCTCTCATCTCCTAAAAGAACTTGCATTGCAAGTGTGTTGTATTCTTTGTGTTGAAGATAATACATTGTCTAGGTTTTGGAGGGGTGGGGTTGTTTTATTGAAAGGTTTTTCCTCATTGGAATATCTTTGTGTTTATGTGTTTCAATCTTCTCTATCTATTTTCTGTATGCATGGTATATGGTTGCAATATCTTTGTTAAAGTAGTTAACAAATCTAAAATTGTAAGGGTTTAAAAAGAATTTGCACAATACTTTCATTTAGAGATTAGTGTAGGAAGTTGTTTCCACACCTGAGTTTCCTTTCAAGTGGTATGAGAGCCTGATCAACTTTTGATCCTAGTTGTTGGGTAGGGTTTTTAGAGCTAATCTCAAGTTGAGTGGGAGTTTTGTGTAGAGCATTCTGAATCTTATTTGTAGATTGAGATGGAAAGTTCCTCATACAGTAGAATGGAGGTGGAGAGATTTAATGGTAGTAATTTCAAGTTGTGGAAACTCAAGATGGAAGACATGCTTGAAGACCATGATCTATGGGAGGCTACTTCACTTGATGTGAAACCTGCAATGATATCACAAGTGGATTAGGAGATCAAGGATCAGAAGGCTAAGGATCTAATCAGACTCTATCTAGCAAATGCCATTCTTTTGAATGTTCTTGATGAGACTACTAAAAATTCTTTGTGGAAACAACTTGGGTCTATGTATCAGGCCAAATCTTTGGTAAATAAGTTGTTCCTGAGAAAGAAGTTGTATTCTTTAAGAATGGAGGAAGGTGGATCCATCATTGATCATCTCAACGCATTCAATTTATTGATTGCACAGTTGGCATCATCTGGTGCCAAGATCGAGGAGGAGGATCATTGTATTACCCTTCTTTTTTCCTTCCCAGATTCATGGGACCATCTTGTGATTGCTCTTAGAAGTAATATAGTCACATTTCATATGGATAATGTAGTGTCTTCACTACTATGTGAGGATATGCGAAGAAAGACTTTGGATTCATCTAAGGAAGCCCTTGTTGTTCCCAGGAGATCCAATGACAGAGGAAAGTAGAATGACAACAAGTCAAAGAATGGTAGATCCAAATCCTGTGGGAGTTCTAAGAGTCTTGGAAAGTCCAAGGCAAAATGTTGGAACTATGATAAAACTGGGCACTTCTAGAGGGACTGCAAAGAACTGAAGAAGAAGAAGAAAGGCTCAAATTTAGCTTCTAAAAAATCTCAAGAAGATGGAGATGCTTTTATTGCAGCTTTGGCAGCCCATGCATCTGATGATGTGTGGTTAGTAGACTTAGGTGCTTCTTTTCACATGACCTCTCATCAAAATTGGTTCTCAAAATATGAAGATTTCGATGGTGGAAAGATGTACTTGGGTGATTATTCTCACCTAAAGATAGTTGGACACAGAAGGGTCACTATCAGATTTCCTGATGGACAAGTAAAGGGAATCAATGGAGTTATGCACATTTTAGGTTTGGCACAAAACCTATTATCTAGAAGTATGCTGAATGATGTAGGTGTGCAAGTTGTCTTTTCAAAAGATGGATGCAAGAAGATGAGAGGTTCTATGGTGCTCGCTAGAGGTACTAGGAGAGGTACTTTGTTTCAACTTGAAGCATGCATTTCTCAATGCAATAGTTCTTCTATTTCAAAGAAGAGAGTGGCTATCACTTCATCCCCACCATCTGAACAAGTAGTAAAGAAGACTATGGCAATGGGTTCTGATGGTAGTGTAGTAAGTGTACCTAAGGGTGCAAACACTTTGGAAGGAAAGCTTCCTGTAGAAAAGATGATGTTGTGGCATATGAGATTTGGCCACATTGGTGAGAAGGGTCTTAGGACCCTAAAAAATAAAAAGCTTGTTGAGGAGTTAAATGATTGCAATCTTGAGTTTGACTTCTATGAACACTATGTCTATGGTAAAAAAAATCATGTACAATTTTACTCTAGTTCTCACAAATCTTCTGATGTTTTGGATCTTATTCATTCTGATGTATTTGTTCTTGTAAAAGTTCCTTCAATCTCCAAGTCTATATTTTTTGTATCTTTCATAGATGATTATAGTAGAAGGACTTGGATTTATTTCCTTAAAAGTAAGACACAAGTCTTTATTTGGTTCAAGGAATTTAAAGCCCTTGTAGAGAATCTGACTAGTAAGAAGATTAAGTGTGTGAGAACTGATAATGGTGGTGAGTTTTGCTCAGAAAAGTTTGAATAGTTTTGTAAAGAATGAGGTATCAAGAGGCATAAGACAACTCCTTATACCCCACAGAAAAATGGAGTTGCAGAGAGAATGAATAGGACACCGATGGAGAAGGCTAGGAGTATGCTTAGTGGACCTAGTTTAGAACAAAGTTTTTGGGCCGAAGCTGTGGCCACTGCTTGCTATTTGGTTAATAGATCTCCTACATTAGCTCTTGTTGGTAAGACACCCATTGAGGTGTGGTTTGGTAAGAATCCTTCAATTAGACATCTTCATGTTTTTGGTTGTGAAGCTTATACACATGTTCCAAAGGAGAAAAGATCTAAGTTGGAAAACAATGTTGTCAAATGTATTTCCATCAGATAGAGTGTTGGTGTGAAAGGATACAAGCTTTTTAATCTTGTGAATAGTAAGGTGTTGTATAGTAGAAATGTTATTTTTAGAGAGCTAACATCTTCTCCTATTGTGCTACAACCAAATGAAAAAGAAAAGGAAAAAGATGTTGTTCAGTTGCCTCCTACCCCTAAGAAGACTAAATAGAGGGACCATGTTGGGTCTAATAATGAGGAGAGCTCTAGTAGCTCTAATAGTTCAGAAGAAGAGGAAGAACAACCTCAACCTCAGCCCTTGAGGAGATCGACAAGAGAAAGAAAGAAACCAAAAAGGTTTGGTTATTCTATGTTAGATTCCAGTTGTGCTTTTTCTTTGATTACAAACACTGGTGAGCCTAGATCTATGAAAGAGGCTTTGGGCATGGAAGATGCAGGTTCCTGGACTGAGGCTATGGATGATGAGATGGCTTCATTGGATAAAAACAAAACTTGGGACCTTGTACCTTTTCCTAAAGGGAGAAAATTTGTTGGCTAGAAATGGGTGTTCAATAAGAAATTATGTGTAGATGGTAGTGTTGAAAGGTACAAAGCTAGATTGGTTGCAAAGGGGTATTCATGGGTAGAGGGAATAGATTATGGTGAAATCTTCTCTCCTATTGCAAAGCTGACATCCATTAGATTTTTGTTATCTCTTGCTGCATCATATGATTTAGAGATAGAACAGATGGATGTGAAGACAAATTTCCTTCATGGTGATTTGGATGAAGAGATTTATATGTCACAGCCTTAGCACTACATTGTTAAAGGTAAAGAATACTTAGTTTGTAGATTAAAGAAATCTCTATATGGTTTGAAGCAATCTCCTAGGATGTGGTACCTTAAGTTTGATGCCTTTGTGTTGTCAATTGGATTTGTAAGATCAAAATTAGATCATTGCATTTATTTTAGAGTTGAAAATGGTCACCTTCTTATTGTTGCATTATATGTTGATGATATGTTGCTATTTGGGAAGGGTAAGGGTATGATTTCTGATTTTAAATCTTAGTTGTCAGCATAGTTTGAGATGAAAGATCTTGGGGCAGCTAGGTACATCTTGGGTATGGAAATTAGTAGAGATAGGTCTAATAGAAAAATTTGGTTGAGTCAAAGTAAGTATGTGAAGTCTGTGTTGGATAGGTTTAGCATGGTAGATTGTAGACCACTTTGTGTTCCTGTTTCTATGGGAACAAAGTTATCTGTAGATGATTGTCCAAAATCTCCTAGTGAGATGCAGAACATGAGTAGAGTACCTTATGCTAGTGTAGTTGGTAGTCTTATGTATGCTATGGTCCGTACTAGACCAGACATTGCCCAAGTAGTGGGAGTCCTGAGTCAGTTTATGGCTAACCTTGGATGGGTACATTAGGATGTAGTTAAGCGAGTATTCAGATATTTGAGGGGTACATCAGATTACTCCATATGTTATCATGGTAACTCTTTTGGATCTCCACATTTAGTTTTTATTCATGGGTTTGTGGATTCAGGTTGGGTAGGTGATATTGATAGTAGGAGATCCACAAGTGCTTATGTGTTCACTATGTTTGGTGGTGCCATTAGTTGGATGAGTAAGCGACAACCTTTGGTTGCTTTGTCCAATACAGAAGATGAGTACATGGCCACTACTCATGCTTGTAAGGAAGCCATTTGGCTTAGGAGATTGTGTTCTAATGTTGGTTTTGATGTAGAATAGATTACTATTTGGTGTGACAGTTAGAGCGCTATTTGCCTTGCAAAAAATCCAACTTTCTATGCCAGAACGAAGCACATTGATGTGCAGTTTCACTTTGTGAGAGATATGGTGGAAGATGGAAAGGTAAATTTGGAGAAGGTAGATACTGTGAAGAATGTTGCAGATTTATTAACAAAACTAGTGGGCAATGAGAAGTTCAGATGGTGTTCAGAGTCAATGGGCCTTTTGGCCTATAGCAGTTAAAGTTCTTGCTATGTTCCTGTTGCTCTTACAAGGTGTTCGACAAGTGGGATAATGTTAGGAATAAGGTGTCTCAACCTTGGATAATTCCTATTCTTATTATTTTTTTTGTAAATGTATTTTTTGCAAATAATGAAATGAAGTGTGAGTGTACATGTCTAGTTGGCATGTTGATGTGTCACTCCACTTGATGTGTCGGCATCTTGTGTGTAAGGAGATCATGACTGAAATGGTCATGATGGATTCCTATGATGCATAAGAACTATTTAAGTAATGTGCTATGATTGGTGTAAGAGCATCTTATGACTTGGGCCTATTTGGGTGCCCAAGAAGAAGTGGTTGGTGTGTGTAAGAGAATATGCCAAAAATAGGTTGGTATGATAGATTCTCTTACACTTCTCTTGTGACCATTATTTTTGGTAGATTCTATGACAAGCTATCATAGTCCACTCTAGGGATGGATGCCTACTCTTGGGATTGCATGTAACAGCTATGTACATGTGGCTTTGTGCATGGGTCTTGGTGGTTGCATGCAAAACTCCTTTTTGGGGTATTTGTTGGGTTCTGAGGAGTTTATATATATGATGCTGCTTCTATGGGAGAGATATAAGTTTGATAAGTTTTACTAGTCTCTCATCTCCTGAAAGAACTTGCATTGCAAGTGTGTTGTATTCTTTGTGTTGAAGATAATACATTGTGTAGGTTTTGGAGGGGTGGGGTTGTTCTATCGAAAGGTTTTTCCCCACTGGCATATCTTTGTGTTTATGTGTTTCAATCTTCTCCATCTATTTTCTGTATGCATGGTATATGGCTGCAATATATTTGTTAAAGTAGGTAATGAATCTGAAATTGTAAGGGTTTAAAAAGAATTTGCACAATACTTTCCTTTAGAGATTAGTGTAGGAAGCTATTTTCACACCTGAGTTTCCTTTCACTAATGACTATGAAGTTTAGCTTCATAGGAGGAGACACAATCTTAGACAAAAAGATTTAGATGTCCAAGCATACACTGAGGAGTTTCAAAAGCTATTTTTGAGATCTAAGGTAGTTGAAGAGGAAAGCATCAATCTTGCAAGATACTTGAATGGCCTTAAATGGTCTATTCAAGAGGAGATGAGCCTAGTGAAATTCAAATCCATTCACCAATGCTACCAAATGGCCTTGAAGATTGAAGAGAAAAGTAAAAGGAAACAAGAAACCTCATAGGGTAAAGGTAAAGGCAAGGATAGTAGAGGTCAAAGAGGTGGCTATGGTGGGAGGAGTTCTAAATCAATAAGTCAAGGAGATGTAAAATTTAGTGAAAAGCAAGAAGGAAGCTCAAGTAGAGGTGGTAGAGGAAGAGGCTCTAGCTCTAGAGGAAGGAATGGAGGACAAGGATGAAGAGGAAACTATTTTGCCAATATGAAGTGCTACCATTGCAATAAAATGGGGCACCTTGCCTATAGATGTCTAGAGAAAGGTGGTTCATCACAAGGAGGTGACAATAAAGCTAACCTTGTTCAAGACGAGTCTAATGCAGTAGAGAAGCATGCTGAAGTACCACTAAATTTAGAAGAGGGAGAGAACCTCATTATGAGGAGAAATCTAATCAAGGAGACAGTGAATGAGGAGACAAGACAAAGGTGGTCTTTGTTTAGGAATAAGTGCAAGATTATGGGAAAAGTATGTAGGGTCATTATAGATTCAAGCTCTACTGACAATATTATGTCAGAGGAAGCAGCCAAGAAGCTAAAGTTGATAAGGATACCCCACACCAATCCTTACAAGGTCACTTGGCTCAATAAAGGCCAACATGTGTTAGTGAATGAGCAAGTATGGGTGGAGTTCTCTATTGGTAGGTATAAAGACAAAGTTTTATGTGATGTATTGGCTATGGATGCATGACATTTGCTCCTAGGTAGACCATGGCAATTTGACTGCCAAGCCATACATGATGGAGGAAAGAATTCTTATTCTTTCAAGAAGGACAATGTGACCTTCAAGATAAAATCATTGTTGGAAGATGTTGAGGTAAAGATAGTGGGTCCAAATGTAGTTATGGTGGGTGAAAATGAGTTTTTGCAAACCATGAAAGAGAGTGAAGGTGTAGGCTTTTCCTTGGTGATAAGACCAAAGGAGTTAGATGAAGACAAGGTGGCTAAGAAGATAGAATTACCAAAAGAGATACAAGGTATGTTGCAGACTTACCAAGGTATTTTAAGTGATGGACAACCAAAAGAGAGCCATAAGTAATAGGATAGACCTTATCCTAGGAGCTACCCTTCCTAACAAAGAAGCTTACAAGATGACCCCTCAACAAAATGAGGAAATAGCAAGACAAATCCAAGAAATCCTAGACCAAGGCCTAATTAGAAAGAGTATTAGTCCATGTGTTGTACCCATTGTACTTGCACCTAAGAAAGGAGGAACTTGGATGCTTTGTATTGATTCAAGGGCTATCAATAGGATAACTATAAGGTATAGGTTTTGTATCCCTAGGATTGAAAACTTGATGGATTGTTTAGGTGAAGCTAAGTACTATACCAAGATAGACTTGAAGAGTGGCTATCACCAAATAAGAATACATGAAGGAGATGAGTAGAAGAAAACCTTCAAGACCAATGAAGGGTTTTATGAATGGCTTTTCATGCCATTTGGATTGTCAAATTCCCCCTCCACATTCATGAGGCTCGTGAATGAAGTCCTCAAAGACTACGTAGGTAAGTTTTTAGTTGTATATCTAGATGATATACTAATTTTTAGCAAGACAAGGAGTTAGCACCTAGAGCATCTTGAAATTTTTTTCAAGAAGCTACATGAGGAGAAGTTGATGATCAACTTGGAGAAGTTTGAGTTCATCAAAATAGAGCTAGTGTACCTTGGGTTTGTCTTATCACATGGCAATCTGAAAATGGACAAAATAAAAGTGGAGGCTATCATGAATTGGCCTAATCCAAAGATAGCAATAGAGGTAAGGAGTTTTCATGGCCTTGCACAATATTATAGGAAATTCATAAGGTAATTTAGTGCAATTTGTGCTCCCATGTTGGATACTATCAAGGGAGGAATGAAAACCATGTTTGTTTGGAATGAGAATTCTAAAAAAAGCTTTGATTTGTTGAAGGAGAAGATAGCTAACTAGCCTATTTTAGTGTTGTCAAGCATTGAGAAGCTTTTCACCATTGAGTGTGATGCTAGAAATGTAGCAATTGGGGCTGTTCTAAGCCAAGAAGGCAAACCGGTGGCTTTCCATTCTGAAAAGTTGAATGAGGCTAAGAAGAAGTACTCTTCTTATAACCTTGAGATGTATGCATTGGTCCAAGCTCTAAGGAAGTGGAGGCACTATTTTCTTCCAAAGGAATTCATTGTGTATTCAGATAATGAAGCACTTAGTTTCCTGAATTCACATGAGAAGTTGAGTAACAAGCACATAAAGTGGGTTGAGTATCTACAATCTTATACCTTCAATTGTTAGAAAGTAAAGTCCACCAAGATAACTAAGAGGGGGGGGGGGGTGAATTAGTTATTAGATGATTATAACTTTTATCAACTTCAACAACATTTAACCATGTAAGCAATATAATTACCAACCATAGAAAGATATTCATACACAATGACACAATAACACAAGATATGTTGACTAGGGAACCTCTTGAACAAAGAGTAAACCCCGGTGGGAATGATGCCCACAAAAGATGCACTAATATGAATATTCCTTGTGAAAGGATGGAATTTTTTAGGAGTCTTATAAAATACATTCATTACATATAAATCCCTATTAGGAGATTTTGAATTCCTATTAAAAGATTCTAACCCTGTTAGGAGTTATGGAAGACAAAAGGAAGCACTACCCAAATAGCTTCAGGGTAAGATTACTGAACTCACTATCCAAATAATCTTTACATTATTAAATAGAATAATATGTTACCTCTTCTCTATCTATGCCAAACTACACTCACTGTTACATTAGATCTCAATCTCAGATCTCTGTACTTCGCATGTCTTCCTTCACAATTTCTCTCTCATACTTAGCTTTTTTCTTCACTTCATGCATACCGCATCACATATCAACATTACAAAAAGGAAAAAAAATCCTTTCGTTATACCAGACTCAAATATTTACAAATGAGATGGCACACAATTACAAAATAAAAGTTACCACATGCTACATCAAAATTATGAAAAACTATCGACTTCCAGATATAATAACTCTTCACTCATGTGACCTCAAAGTTTGCACTATGAACCACATCACTAACAATGTGTCTCAAACTTCCCTTTAGCTACACAAAACTTAATTCCATCTTGATTAGGAGATATCATCTGATTTCCAAAAACTGCTACTCAGGAACATTGCTTGAATACTACTTCCACCAAAATGCTCATAACTTTCATGAATAAAATAATTACTATCTATGCTCTTAACCATATACATATAACATATCAAAGAGTATAACCTCAACATCACATATCTCCAACTACAATATCCCATTTGCGCTAATCAAAACACTGTCTTCTTCTCTGCAAGTCTCCAGAAGACCACTGTGTTGACATCAATGACAATCATAGTCATGAATGCAACAAAAATAGCTATACAATGACTACCAAGCATTAAAAATTCATTCCTAACAATCTCACCCATTGGCATTGATGGCAACATAGATGAAAAACATCCAATGTTCCAAAAATCCAATATTGCAACACTGCTTCTTCAAATCCTCTATATCATTCAAATCTTACTTTGTTATCCTATTTAGTTCTCTCCAATAGATGGTACAAGTGGTTTTTCATGTACACTTCTCCCCCATTGACATCAATGACAAAAATTTCATCACTATGTGAACAACAACTCAATGTCAAAGGACACTATTCAAAAAATACATTTACTAGAGTCCTCGTGACTCAGCTTAGATACACATACTCCCCCATAGAGGAAGTACCAACATCCAATCCAGAAGAAAGATAGGGCTCATATACCACTAGACGCATGCAACCAATTACATCATTACTCAAAATTAGGCTATGGCATAACCCCAAGCATACATCTCAGATACTCAAATGTATCCTTAGGCAAAGGCTTAGTAAATATGTCTACTATATGTTCCTTTGTGCTTGTGTACTCTAGTCTAACTTCTTTCTTAGAAACTTTCTCTCTTACAACATGATATTTGATATCTATATGCTTAGTCTTAGAATGTAATATAGGATTCTTAGACATACTAACTATGTTGGTGTTGTCACAATGTATGACAACAGGCTAAACAAACTTAATTCCAATATCCTTCAGCATTTGCTTCATCCAAATTATCTGGTTACAATTGTTTGCTACTACTACATACTCTGCTTCTACTATGCTCTATGAAATACAATTCTACTTCTTGCTTAGCCAAGAAACTAATCTTCCTCCAAGAAAAAAGGTTCCACCAATGGTGCTTTTCTTATCATCAACACTACCTCCCCAAAC
Source organism: Chamaecyparis obtusa (assembly GCA_027943335.1). NCBI lineage: Eukaryota > Viridiplantae > Streptophyta > Pinopsida > Cupressales > Cupressaceae > Chamaecyparis > Chamaecyparis obtusa. Next base: position 188,166 of record BSBK01008995.1, read on the forward strand.
AGCATCTGTATATGCACATAGGGTAAAATCATTACATTTTTCATACCACAATCTATAGTCCATTGTCCCTCTTAAATATCTTAGTATCCTCTTTACTACTGCATAATGTGACTCTCTAGGTTTAGCTTGAAATCTTGCTACCATTCCAACTGAATGTTGTATATCCAGTCTAGTGTATGTTAAGTACTACAATCCTCCAATCATGGATTTGTATTTCTTCTACTCAACTGTCGGTGTTTCATCTTTGCTAGATAGTTTGTGTCTTGTAACCATAGGTGTTCCAACTAGTTTACAGTTCTCCATTCCAAATATTTTTAGTAAATCATTCAAGTACTTTGTCTAACATACAAAGATACCATCATTATTCTGTGTTATCTGTAATCCCAAAAAGTATTTCATCTCACCAATCATACTCATTTCAAATTTAGTCTTCATTTCATCAGCAAATTTGTCACTAGCTTCATCTTCTCCTCCAAAGATAATGTCATCAACAAAAATAACTATAACCAACAGACCATTTTCAATTTCTTTTGTGTACAGATTGCTATCAGTTGTTCCTTTAGTAAATCCCAATTTCAAGAAATACTTATCCAGTCTAGCATACCAAGTTCTAGGTGCTTGCTTTAGTCCATATAATGCTTTCTTTAGTTTACATACCATATCTCCTTCTTGAGTCAAAGGAAAACCTTTAGGCTGCTTAATGTAGACTTCTTCTTCCAATTCACCATTCAGAAATGCAAACTTCACATCCATCTGATACACTATAAATTTATTAAAAGATGCATAAGCCAAAAACATTCTTACTACTTCAAGTCTTGCTACTGGTGCAAAAGTTTCAAAGAGTAAACCCCAGTGGGAATGATACCCAAAAAAGATGCACTAATATGAATATTCCTTGTGAAAGGATGGACTTTGTTAGGAGTCTTATGAAATACATTTAGTACATATAAATCCCTATTTGGAGATTTTGAATCCCTATTAAAAGATTCTAACCCTAATAGGAGTTATGGGAGACAGAAGGACCCACTGCACAAATAGTTTTAGGGTAAGATCACTAAACCCACTATCAAAATAATATTTGCATTATTAAATAGAATAATATGTTAACTCTTCTTTGTCTGGGCCAAACCACACTCACTGTTACATCAGATCTCAATCTTAGATCTCTATATTTCACATGTCTTCCTTCACAATTTTGCTCTCATACTTAGCTCTTTTCTTCACTTCATGCATATCACATCACATCTCAACATTACAATAAGGAATAAAATTCCTTCCTTTATACCACACTCAAATATTTACAAATGAGTCGGCACAAAATTACAAAATAAAAGTTACCACACGCTACATCAAAATTACACAAAACTTTCAGCTTCTAGATATAATAACTCTTCACTCATGTGACCTCAAAGTTTGTGCTATGAAACATGTCACTAAAAATGTGTCTCAAAGTTCCCTTTAACTGTGAAAAACCAGATTCCATCCTGATTAGGAGATATCATCTGATTTCAAAAAATCGCTACTCAGGAACACTGCTTGAATACTGCTTCCACCAAAATGCTCATAACTTTCATGAATAAAATAATTACTGTCTACACTCTTAAACATAGACATATAACATATCAAAGAGTATACCCTCAACATCACATATATCCAACTACAATATCCCATGTTGGTAATCAATACACTATCTACTTTTGTGTAAGTCTCCAGAAGATCACTGTGTTGACATCAATGACAATCATAGTCATGACTACAACAACAACTTCTATAGAATGACTACCAAGCATTTAGCATTCATTACTAACATCAATATCAAACACAAAAAAGGTGTCCTTAGTAAGGTGGAAGATGCATTGCCAAGAAGAGCTCTCACAATTCAAGAAATTCAGTTGAAAAGCATGGGAATAGATCACTTCAAGGATCTATATGCAGGTGATGAAGATTTTCCTGACATTTATAAGGTATGTGCTAAATATAAGAATCATTTTCATAGTAGATATGCTGAGTATACTTTGCAAATTGATCTCTTTTTTAATGGGAATCAATTATGTGTTCCTAGAGGTTCTATTAGAGAGAATTTGATACAGGAAAAGCATAATGGTTCTTTGACTGGTCACTTTGGGATCACCAAGACTCAAGACCTTGTTTCAAGGTTTTACTATTGGCCAAGGATGAATCTTGATGCTAGGGGTATGTGGAAATTTGTGTTTTATGTCAAAAGGCCAAGGGAACTTCATCTAATGCAAGCCTTTATCAACGACTACCTATTTCTACTAGGCCATGGGAATGCTTGAGTATGGATTTTGTAGTTGGGTTACCCAAGAAAAGACAAGGTATGGACAATTTTATGTGGTTGTGGATAGATTTAGAAAGATGGCTCACTTTGTGCCATGCAAGACCACTCATGATGCTATTCAAATAGCCTCACTTTTCTTCAAAGAAATAGTGAGAATCCATGGGTTACCTATCAGCATTGTGTCAAATAGAGACACTAAATTTATGAGTCATTTTTGGAAGACTCTTTTGCAAAGGTTAGGCACTAACTTGTCCTTTGGATTGGCCTACCAACCCCAAACTGATGGTTAGACTGAGGTCATCAATAGAAGCCTTGAGAATCTACTAAGGTGTTTGCCTAAGGAGTATGGTCAACAATGGGATCAGTTGATTAGGCAAGCTGAATATGAGTATAATGACACTATCAATAGATCAATAGGGAAGAGTCCCTTTGAAATAGTCTATGGACTATATCCTAGAGGTTTTTATGAACAAATGGATTTGAAAGATGGAGTGAAAGGAAGTGGCTATGCTGATGACTTTGCATATGCTATGGAAGAGATACATGAAACAATGAGGAAGACCTTGACAGAAAACACCATGAAACACAAAGCCAAGGTGGATGAAAGTAGGATAATTGAGTTTAATGTTGGTGACTTGATTATGGTGCATCTTAATAAGTCAATATTGCAAAAAGGAGTACCTCACAAGTTGTAGATGAGGAGGATAGGTCCCTGTCCTATTTTGGCAAAGTATGGTGATAATGTATTCAAAGTTGAATTGACAGAAGACAGTGGACTATCTCCTATTTTCAATATTACAGACTTAGTCCATTATAGAGGACCACAACAAGACATGGATCAAACTCTTAATGAAGTGATCAAAGATGTGGAAGACCTACAGTTACCTACTACTGCAGTCATAGGTGCTGACATTATACTAGACACAAGGGTCTATAAAAAGACTACAATTAAAGAGTATAAGGAACATCTAATAAAGAAGTATGGATAGATGGATGCTGATGTAGTATCGATAAAAGAGTCAAAGTTCAAGAAGATGGTGATTGATCCAAACATCCTCAATCCAAGGGTGGATTGATCTTTTTATTTTGGGGAGGACGGTGCAGGAGCACACCATGGCTAACCTCCATGCTTAGTAGTTTTTGGCTTGTACTTGACTCTAGCCAAGTCAAGAAGAGTAGATTATTTTTTTTGAAGACCTTAGAAGGTAATTTTTAATGTATTCTAAGTGAGTTAGTCACTAGGACTAAGGTCACATTAATAGCCAATGTTAGTAGCTTTAATTCTTAGTGTTAATAGTTAGAGGTTGAGTCTTTAATGTGTCTTAGGTGCATAAATGTTGTAAATGGATGTTGTGAAGATGCCTTAAGGTCATTAAGTGAGTTAGTTCCTTGGAATCTCATCAGGATAGAGATCCTAAGAAATAGGATCATGGCTTCAAGAAAGTTTCCAAATGTTGTAAAAAAGTTGTGATGACAACATTTGCAATTATTGCAAATGTTGCATGCAACTCAATTATCCTAGGATTCCCTAGATTTTAGGAAATGGTGATCAGCCAATAGGACCTTAAATGAAGGAGATGGCATATAATATTATCCAAGACTTGAATATCAAGGTGACACATGCTTTATAATAGTTTTTGAGTTTGTGAATAGAGCTCTGCAACAGTGTTACTAGGATTTTCTCGAGCTTTTGCGATAACAGTCATATCTAATGGATTCAAAGTGTTAAGTTAGTGATTTAATAGTGTTCTATAGGATATTTAAAGACTTTTTCATTTGATAGGAAAGGTGTTTTGAGTAGTTTTAGGTCATCGGTTAAATTATTTTAGTTTTAGAGCTTCCACTAGTTTTGTACTGACCAGTTTGAGCATTCATGGCTCCCCCATGAAATATACCCATGGGAAACAAATCATGATGGATGGATATGTTAGGAGAGTCACCAATGTATATATTTTTAGGATTTGGAGTCTTAGAAATAAGGAGAGCTATTTATACTACTAGGCCCTGGGCGAGCAACGAGAGTCTAGCTAGAGGTCTAAGAATGAATGTTTGAAGATATCTTACAAGGAAGAAAGGTATAGTATGGTATAGGTATAGTAAAAGTTAGGGTTTCATCATAAGTAAACATGTTATGAGTATTGGGTTCATCTCAAACACTTAGGTTAAGGTTTGAGCAAGTTTCAAGTAAAGGTCATTGTTAAGTCCTATAAATTAGGCCTATTGTCCTAGTTTATAGGAACCTAGTGTATGGAGCCTATCAGACCCCAAAACCCAATGAATTTTTTAACACTTCAAAATGGGTATCCAAATATGGGTTTATATTTTTAGGGTTTTTGGGAAAGTTTTACAAGAAATAGAAAAAAGTGATGGGCAAAGGCTACAAGGAATAGGCCTATTTTAAGATCTCTAAAAGATGAATCATGGAACCCAGTAAGAATATGATTCTAGATCCCTCAAAAATGGAACAAATGGGAAAGGTTATAAATTTTTTCAAGATGGATAACATCCCTACAATGATGGACCAAGTTTATGAGGATTTGACACTTAGAGCCTTCTAAGTGAGTGAGAAGAATTGTACTAAATCTAGGGTGTTAGTATTTTTAGGTTAAGCACAAAGGATAAGAACTCTTGGAGAAGAGTTAGGATTGGGATTAGTTAATCACATAAAGCAATCAGGACCTAGGGGAGACTAGGTTCCTAGAAAATACAAGCTAGGTCTCTTAAGTAGCAGTGCAAGCAAACCTTGGGACACTCACATCAGCCACCTCTTGTGGATGCTCTTTCTCTACTGGTCTAAGAGATCAGGCTAATAAAATGGTAGTTGATGTTGGTGGTCATGGCCATGGAGGAGCATTCAATTGAGTTTCTCTTGGTACCACTCCATGTACATCGACACCTCATTCTAGCATGAGTTCTCATAAATTGTGTTATGGCCCAGGTAATGGTGAATCTAGTTCATGTGCACATTGAGCATCATATAATTTTGGTTGATATGTAGATTTTCTATGAGTTGAGGATCATCTTGATGGATCATCATGCTATATGTATGTATTTATGTATGTATGTATGTATGTACATACACACATAGATACCGACATACCTACATACATACATACATATATGTACATATATACATACATACATAGATAGATACATCCATGCATACATATATATATACATACATACATACATACATATAAACATATACATACATACATACATAGATATATATATATATATATATATATATATATATATATATATATATATACATATATATATATATATATATACATATATATATATATATATACATATATATATATATATATATATATATATATATATATATATATATATATATATATATATATATATATATATAGAGAGAGAGAGAGAGAGAGAGAGAGAGACTACTACATTTGGGGCCAAATTTTGATAGAATTTTTTGACAGGTAACTTTTTATTACGAATTTGGTGTTTTTTTTTTTGTAATAGGCCCTGATGATGTCGGTATTCTGATGGGTGTTTAATTGACCATCAAAATTCCAATAGATTCAGGGTATAGATTTTTTAAAAAAGTGAAATGGCCTCATCATTTTTATTTCGATTGGATAGAGGGAGCGGGAGAAAAGGAGTGAAAGCTAAGCACAAGAGAAGGTATGTTTTTCTTCATCTTTCGAGCCTCTGGCATCATATTCAAATGCATTTCATTTTATTTGATCATGAATGCTCTCTGAAATGACTACATTCTACTAGTGTCATGTCGTAGCTAGTGCTTTATCTCTATTATTTGATGTTATTGGTGCTTGCACTCAAGGATATCTATTCACTGTATTCAAATGTTTGGATTCATGTTTGTTGATATTACTGGCATATATGTTTAATGACGCCATTGTAAATTGTTGTCACTAAAATGATTGCATTCTACTAGTGTTGTGCCCTAGCCTGTAGTTTAACTCCATTATTTGATTTTATTGGTGCTTGTGCTCAAGGATATCCATTTTTTTGAAATGTTGGCTGTTGTTATCAAATGGACAGCCCGTGAGCTTCTAGCTAGGTGTCATTTGTATTGATAGCTTAGAGCATCAAATGTATTGTATCATTGATAGTTGATACTTTGTTAAAAGGAAATAGGACAAAGAATGATTTTTATTTAGTTTCTCTATTTTGATCCCTAAGTGGCTTACAACCCTACAGAAGTATATGCATATTTACAGATGTAGTTGCAGGATACATAGCAGCCAATAATTTATAATAAATCCATGCATCCAATTTGAATAGAAATTAATACAAAGAACTAGGGTCCTCCAATGGCCCAATCATCTGGACCTTGACTTTCCCCTCAACCAGTGACCCTTCAAAACTGGGTTATCATGCAATTAATGAGTGATCCTTCATTCTCTTGGTGAGCTTCTAGGTAGGTGCCATTTGTATATTTGATAGCTTAGGGCATCAAATTTCTATTGTATCATTGATAGTAGAGACTTTTTAAAAAGGAAATAGGACAAAGAATGATTTTGATTTAGTCTCTTTATTTTGATCCCTAAGTGGCTAATAACCCTAGAGAAGTATATGGAGATTTATGGATGTAGTTGCAAGATACATAGTAGCCAATAATTTACAAGAAATCCATGTATCCAATTTTAATAGAAATTACTACAAAGAAATAGGGTCATCCAATGGTGCAATCATCCAGACCTTGACTATCCCCTCAACCAATGACCCTTGAAAATTGGGTTATCATGCAATCCATGAGTGATCCTTCATTGTCCTAGTTTTTCCTGCATCCAAACATATTGGAAATACACAATACAATGATAACAAGTCTTTCAAAATCCCCCTTCCCTCAAGGAACACTATCAACCATCCCTTCCACATAGAATTTCACTCTTTTATGAGTGGATTGTGTAGGAATAGTTAACATTAAACAAGGAGCAAACTCCTCAACACATCTTGGAAACCATTGAATTCAATAATAAATGAAACCTAACACCAACACTATTCCTTCCATAGTTGTAGGATACATAGTAGTCGATAATTCACAAGAAATCCATGCATCAAATTTTTATAAGGATATCCTACTAATCAATAGAAATTTTCTTGAGATGACCAATGATTATGCATTTTGATGGTAGTGTGCTAGTTCAAAAGGATAATATAAATCTGAAACAATTTTTTTTTATTTTCTCAAACTATAAATGTGGTTAAAGGGAAAATATTATGTGTAAAACCCACAAACCAAGCTAGCAAATGATTGTACATCAAATTATTCCTATATTCAATCAAGTATTGCTATGCTTCAACTACTTGACCTTTGAGCTTCATCTAGAGGAATTTGTAGCTTTAAGATAGAATTACTTCTTGGGCCTTACAATAGGGTGGAATATGATCAAGATTTGTTTAGGCCGTATCTTTGTTAGTCCCATTGTTAGGTTCTTATAGTTCATGGTTTGAATCTATTATGGTTGTGTAAGGGATTTGCAGATTCTTTTTCTAACATAATTATTGGACAACATGATTGGAACAACTAGTTGTTGGCTATTGTACACATGAATCATATCTATCAATGGTTCTTTGTGTTCAAGAATTCATTGATCAATCTTTGAGATTTATTGTCCCAACTTTAAAAGAGTGATAAAAGATATAGTGAGTGCTATCTTTTCCAAGTGTTTTGTGGGTGCCATTATCTTCTAGGAGTAATTGTTGGAATAGAATTATGTTCTTTGCCTCTAGTAAATATTGCAAACCCAACCATCTTCTTGGTGAAGGGTTTCTTCCATCGCCATGAGGCACTATTGCATGGTTTCCATTCCCTTGTAGTATACTAAACCTAATTTAATACAAGTGTGCACTATTTTGGGTTCCATAATTTATGGCCCCTACACTATGGTTGTTAGCCTAATTAAGACAGGCCTACCTTTTCATATAATAAGAGGCCAACATGAAACAAACATCCAGAGGTTAGGGGGTTGTTCCCTGTCCATAATTTATTATTTAAGTGCTAAGTGATGATGGGTATATCATGTAATTCATACCTACTGTGGCTCTTTCTTTCTCTCCACATTTCACATTAGGAGTATATGTGATAAAATACTAATGAAATCAACTATAGGTAAAATCTAATCAAAATTGCAATATAAAGAATAAAATAGATCTTGAAGAAATATGGGAACCATTTTTGACAGATATTGTACAAATGAAGAGAATACTCCAAAGAGGAAATGCTTCAATGTGGAACAATTGAAGGATAATATTTTACTTTTATATGCACATCTGCAATGTTTTTGATATATTTTTGAGATAACAAAACCATAGAAAGAATAGCATATAGAAGAAAGTAAAGAATAATGATCATACTTTGAGATATTGTGGAAAATTAAAGGAAAGAATGCTTGGTGGGGTTATCATGCAATCAATGAGTGATCCTTCATTCTCTTGGTCTGCCCTGCATCCAAACATATTGTAAATACACAATAAAATGATAACGAGTCTTTCAAAATCCCCCTTCCCTCAAGGAACACTATCAACCATCCCTTCCACATAGCATTTCATTTTTGTATGAGTGGATTGTGCAGGAACAGTTAACATTAAATAAGGACCAAACTCCTCAACACATCTTGGAAACCATTGAATTTAATAATAAATGAAGCCTAACACCAACACTATTCCTTCCATTCACTTCTACCAAGAATAAAGCATTTAATCCATTCAAAATTACATATAATCATTAGACAGTTACATTTCTTGACTGTGTAGAGGAACAATCACGACCAAAATAATCAAAACTACTTTCACCCTTGCACAAGCTATTCCAAACTTCAAGTAAAATGAGCAATATGCTATATCAAATCATTCATATTCATAGTAACCATTCGAAGGATCATTTTTTCAATGAACCCTTTGACTGTACCCCTACGACAGAGAAAGGAAACCTCAAAATAGAGAAAGGAAACTTAGTAAAACTAGTCTATGCTGATTTTTGTGAGGGAAACTTAGTCACAACATCGAGTATCATCTCATCATGGTCTATTCACCATGCTTCAACACCCCATTCACTCTGATATATTCAACTTACACCATTCTTCTTCTCCAAGACTCAAAAGCTTGAAACAGTATATGTGGTAAAAATTCATGAAATACTAAAGAAGACCTACTATTTGTCAGACATATCTTCATTGTCCCCCACAAAAAACTAAGTAATAACTACTCTACCCTTAATTTGTTTAATAATTTACCATATTAGATAAAGTAGGTTCTATCACACATGGCACAAACTCTCTTCAAAATCACAATATATATCATGAGTTTTTTAGCTAACATTAGATAATTGAATTACATATGTAGGTACCTAGACTCCTTTCACGAACATCCCATACAGTCTCATGGATCGAAAAGTATAAGTCAATACACCCTATAGAGATTAATGTATTTCACATTTTGCAAAATATCTCACATTACTTGCTATCTCTCATTTGATGGAGTGTAGGTAGTAGAAAATAGGTATTTGTCTGATGTGTCTTCCTCGAGTGAAGAAAGTGAGTCATTTAGTATGTCTAAATTAGGAAGATCAACTAGAGGTCAAAAGACTAGAATAAAATTCAATAGACACATGAAATTTTTCCTTGCTCAAGGGGGGTCATGTTCTTATGATGATGAGAGAAAAGGCGACATCGAGGTGCCCTCTAGGTACAAAAATCTACAGAAACAATGGGTCCCCAAGGAACTTCCTCCAATAAACATTGATTTTAGTGTTAAAGGCAAGATATATCATATTGCACCATCGTCAATACATGTTTTGGTCTTATTTTCCATGGATGGCATAAAGGTCTCTTACAACAAAGTTGTTGAATTGATGGAGTATGTTGGACCTTGCTACGATTACAAAATTTGGATGCAAATTGTTCAATATAAAAAAAGTATGCGTAGGTATGCACTCTTGGAAAATTATATTCAACAAAAAGACAATGAGAAAAGTAAAAGAGTGGCTATATACATTGACGGAAGGCCAAAAGTATCTAGGAATATTGTAGGTTTTATAAATACCATGCGACCTTTGTCAACTATTAAGCAACCCAATTGCATATTTGAGGCATGCGAGAGAAATCATGTATTTGTATGTGCAATAAAATCAACAAGTGTAGGGGAAGAATTGCTTATTGATTACAATTTGAATCACATAGATACAAATGATGTCACTAACATTAGGGTGTAGGTACATACTATGTACCATTAAATAATTGAGTTTTTTTCCAACCACATTTAGAGAGTCTCCTCACCATCCACCTCATCTCCATCATCATCTTCTAATGAAATTTATTAATGTAGTCCTTTCTAATTATTGGTTAACTTTAAATAATAACATAGTACCACAATATGGAGCAACCACGTAGTGGGGACAATGATGATCATACATGCACTTCTTCCCAGTAGGTAAACCTCTTTGTTATTGAACTACAAATTAGATAGAAGCAAAATGTTAAATAAAGTTTTTTATTATATTCTTTTCATCACTATTTCAGATTAATTCTAATAGTGTTAGTAATATTGTTGTCATAGACAGGTGGTCAGTAGAGAAAGGGAAAAGAACCCACAGTCCCTGAAGAGGATTCCTTTGACAAGGACCTAGTTGTTGATTTGGGTGCTTGTGATGAGCTGGCCTCTACAATAAAAAAATGCCTCCACAAAATTGGAAATAGATTGGCTGAATTGGCATCTATATTCCCTCCAACTCTTGAGTCACAAAAGAGGGCAACTAAATTGATGCACCTATCTCAAAATTACTGAGTAATTTTTAATGTAATTTTTAATTATAACAAAAGATCAATAATAGTTTTTATGTTATAGTAGTCTTTTATGTCATTAAAAAATAAGTGGATGTGTTGCTTTTACATCTTTTTTTGCATAATTTTGATCCTTGCGGCCATGATGAGGGTACTACAGCTAGTTCAAGTAGGTCACATGTTGGACTATATTTTTTTTACTCTCTAACAATATTGTCCATGCTAATCATTGGTTTTATTATGCTCTAACAATCTTATTCTTCAACACATGTCAATGATTATTTACTATCGCTACCTCATACGATGGCAGGCTCAAATGTATCACATCCTACAATGTCGGCAACACATAGCATGGCCACAGATGCCATGGCACCACCTACTCGTACAGGTATTTTATTTTCTCTATCATTATATATATGTTTATTTCCCTTGATGTGTTCTTTCTTAGGGCCATTTCATAATGGATTCAATTTATGCAATAGGGGATGCAACACTTGATGGTGATTTTCCTAGATGTACTAGTATTGCTAGTATAGGAATGGTGAAGGATTGCATATTTCTTGTGTCTGAAGAAGAAGGACTTCCCTTGAAAATAGAAAAACTTCTAGGTACTTTAAAGATTGGACCTTTCTTTTACTATACAATCATATGTTAATTACACCTTGCATTCAATATGAGAAGCTTACATCTATTGTGTTCTTATTTTATACTATTATATCCTTTGACTAATGATCCCATGATTATTTTGTAGGGAATGATGTTTTCTATAGTAAACTTAATGACAAGTGTTTGCAGATATTCGGGCCCACCATCTGTATAGGGTGAAACATCATATCTGAACTAAAACCCCAATCCACTATTTTGATTTCATATCATTGCTAAGATAATTATCATTACATCTATTTTTGAATCTAACACTATTTTCTTTCTTAAAAGGTGGAAAACCCAAAATCAAAAGTTAAAGGATGATCTCGTAGAGAGTATGAAAAACTTGTTTGGACCTTGTGCATTTGAGAAGGGTAAGCTCCTTCAAAGAGTTGGGATATTTTTTAGGTATATTAGGGACCAGTATAGGTGTAAATTAACCAAAAACCCACATTACCAATGCCCCCCTTGCATTCCTGATTTAGAGTGGAAATCTATTAATCTAGATGTAAATGAGAAAACTGAAGTAAAAAAAGGAAATACACCACTAGAGAAGAGAAGAAGGTATGTGATACTATTAAGAATGTAATTGTGTACTAAATACTCTTCATATTTATATGAACTAACATATTTCAATCTCTTCATAGATTACCTGACACATCAAAGGCAACAAAAGCAAGATTGAAAAAGCACAGGCAATATAAGCTAGGCTCTAGTGGTTATTTGAAACTTGTTGCATGAGTTGTAAGTGTTAGAAAAATACAATCTTTACATGGCTTTTAACATTGAAAATAATTCTTTGAATCTTAAATATTTATTTATAATTTGAAATCATTTTTTTTTTTGATGAAACAATAAAATAAAATTTGATGATACCAAGAAAAAATGTAGGGTGCAAAGTTCAATATAAGTGTCATAGAAGAGGACAAGAGAATTGGCTTCCAACAAGGCTATAAAGCCATGGCATAAAGAATAAGAAGTGCACAAGGTTCTACTGATGGATCTGTCAGGGTAAGTAAGCTAAATAGATGATATTTCAAATTTAATTATTTACCAATTAGTTTATTTGATGTTAAGTTCCAACATAGAGTGAGTAAATTTGTTTTAAGTAAGAAAACAATGATAACATGAATGCATATGACATTGAAATGTAGCCTATCGATTCTTGCCGTACACAACTTGTGGGTGTTGATGACAATGAGGATGTGCGTCACAGTAATACAAGTAAACATCTTAAATTGATTGGTGTGGTAATACAAATTTAATTGCAATTGGTGTTTGGATTAATGTAACAATTTGTATTGCAGATGTAGAGAGTGTAGAGGCCACTGTTAATGAGCATGTTGAGGTTGAGGCCAAGGCCAGACAAACTGACCTTGATGTTGATGATGTGACTAGATCAGGTAAAGAGCTATATGATTATGGCCTGTAAAGTACTGAAATACTTTAAAATGTTTTTAATTATAATAAAATGTTTTTAATTTAACCCTTTTATTTTTTATTGCAAATGACCCCCCTTTGCATCAACAAAGAACTAGGCATGCATTGAGATCTAATGAGAGGGTAGATGATCATGATGATGATATTGATACTCATCTTAATAGTTAGATCTTAAAAACTAGAAATCAAAAGAAAAAAAGGAAATGATTGTCATCTATGCACCTTAATTGATAATGACTAATTTTTATATGCCAATGAATTTAATTATGTGGTAGTGAATGTTCATAAATTTTATAATGTGTTAATGAATGTTATCATGTGATAATTAATGAATGTCACATTTTATTAATGTGTGAATGAATGTTATCATGTGATAATTAATGAATGTTACATTTTATTAATGGATGAAATAATGAATGAATGTTAGATGTTAACGGGGAATTTAGAGCAATGTTGCGGGGGGGGGAAATGAGCTTCCACCTTCACGTGGTTGGCCCTGTTTAGTACAGAATATAAGACTATTCTTGAAACAAGGTGAAGCTCAATAAGTTTGTTCCTTATATAGGGTCTCAAGTGTAGCTTTTATTCCACTCTCAACATTGCAAGGATTCAAGTGGTGTCCTGATATTAGTTTCTCCATCTCCCACTGACATCTTGTGTTTCTCTTAAGAACTCTCACTGAGCTATGATACATGGATGAGCAGAAGATGTCCCTTATAGGCTACACATATATAATAAGGTAGATGTAGGGAAAAAATATACTACAACATAGAATGAGTCAACTTGAATCTATAGTTTCTTCATTCACAATGAAAATTCAAATTACAAGCCATATTTTAGATTTAATATTCATATTTATGTTCATCATGATCATAGCCATCATGGTCAGCATTTGGTTCAACTTCATTTGAACCACACTCCATGTCAAGTACCATTATAAGGCATGGAGTGTGGTCATACCCATGTTACCATAATAATGAGTTAGCCTATAAAATTATGAATAAAATACCTCATGTATCATATTTATAATACTACAGGTGCACTCAGGATTGGCCCAGGCACCCAAGTTCCTACCAAAGGAACCCAAGTCAAACCCAGAGGAGAACAAAAGTAGAATTGAAACCCAGCCTCAAACAAAGAACCAGATAACTTGGCTTTTTTCTAATTCAAGTTTATTTCTAAATTCTTCTCCAATTCCAACTTGATTATTCCATATTTTGTTTTCCAATTTTCCTTCTTCCTCGCTTGAAATTCAATGATTGCCACCCATGACGTATGTTGTTATTTCCTTTTACTAATTGTGCTATTTCAAGGATCACCACCCATGACTTGGTTAAGATGATGAATTCTTGAAATGCCTCTATTACCAAGGAATCACCGCTCGCCATTAATGAATATTAATGATCATTATTTCCTAAGGGTAATCATTGTTTGTGTATGCTAATCACCCAAGTCTTTGGCTATGATTTGCATGCTGTGAGGTTTGTTAGAAGTGGGGGTATGAAATGCTGGTTGGATTATAACATATTGACACTTACACCACGAAGAAGACAAATGATTAAATAGAAAGAGAGGACCAACTGAAGCATCTTGTGGTCAGTCTATATAACATTGAGAAACAACATCAAGACTCGAGAATCAAAATAATCAAAATTTTCTTCAAGACCATGAATGATCAACAACATTCCATTAGAAAATAAAACACTAATCTATATTATCATTAAGCCATAAAATATGTCTTTAAATTTTAGAAGCATCACAAGAACTTTCAAGAAACATAGTACTATCAAAGGACCAAAATGAATACCCTCCAAATGATTATGATCATGTTGATGTTGATGTCTATAATTTATGTCTAATGATTATGATGATGTTGATGTTGATGTCTATAATTTATTTCACTTACTGATGCTTTCCTAGATTGAATTTTGAATTATCAGGTTGGAGAATGCTTTCAAAGTTTAGGGTCTGTTCTACATGATACTCTTAGTTACAGCTCAAATGCAACTCAACATATTTTTTATGTTGGGCAACCCACTGCAGAAACTCATCCGCAAGTGAAATTAAATGTTGTGAATCTTGGCATTGTTAATGTTATTACTTTTCCTCACGTTTCATATTTGTGAAAATGTTTCTTGGAACTATCTTATTCTTATTATAATGTTCTTTGTTGTGGGGTAGGAGGTCAATCTTCATTGTCCTCATTGTGGGCGATGTAATACCCCAAAATTGGCACCTAATTATCTCAAGTAATTTTGGTGTATTTCTTCAATTCTATGTCATCAAAGTCCTATCTCGCTAGGCAATTTTATCTCTCCTACTTGACTCTATTTGACTTGATGTCATTTGCAAAGATCCTAAATTGCAATAATCAAATGCTAAATTAATTCCTAAAAGTCTTTGACTTATATTAGCTAAATTATCCTTATTATAAATTAATTTAATTCTAAAGTCCTAAGTGGTTTAAATTAAATTAAATTAAATCTACCCCTTTAGCTAATACACATCAAAAAGGAATTAATATCTGATGAAGGGTGCTCCCCTTAATACCACAAACGCATAACAGAAATAGAGAAACAACAACAATATGCAAGAACATAAAATTGGCTTCTTATTATCTCCAAAAAGGTGGAATTACAAATTTTCAGAATTACAACATGCAAAGCCACATGGGCATTCCCTTACAATATTCTGTAGGACAAAGCCTCGAATTATTGCCCAGATCTACTACCCAGAACTATTCTGAACTGCCTAAGACAATAATACAGCCTTCCTTATATAGGCAATTATCCACCGCCTGGGAAGGTTCCAAAATTTTAGCCAATAAGGCCGACCAAACTTAGAATTATTTTATTTTATATTTTATTACATCATAGTCAGCTCAAGATAACCTTTGAAACCCGAACAGAAATTTTGAAGAAAATTATTTTTCGCCATTTCAGGTGGCCCAACTTCCGAAGACCATAAGTCATCACCAGTTGACCCGCTCGGCCGCTGTAACCCCATGTTGGAAATGCCACGAAGCGCTCTACAGGCTTGACCTGCGCAAGCGCTCATCACCCAAATTTTCGACCTCATCCGGGGCCTCTAAAGCCTTCAAAACTGAGTTCAAAGTTTCTGTACCCTGCTGCCAATACCGAAAATCTTCAATATCTTCCAATATACACTTGATCTGGAAATGAAACTTTACTGGCAGACTTATATGACCAAAGTGAACCTCCAAGAAAGAAATCAGATCATTCTGAGCACATACGAAAATTACCAAAAATAGTAACTTTCCATAAATAGCAACTCTGCACAAAATAGCCCTTATTGAATATAAAAATAAAAATATTTTTTTGGGTGATGCAAGATTGCTCTTACACCCAAGATGCTCCTGCATCAGACACCCGGGGTAATTTGAGAAGTGACCCTGTCACGACTCAGGTGTGCAGAGGAAAACCAAGACGGTTAACCTCCTCCTTTGTTAGCCATGATGAATCTTCAACAGGTCGGCCTTTCCACTTGACGAGATATTCTTCATATGTCTTGTTCCTTGTGCTTCTGCCAACACGACTGTCCAGTATATCCTCGATCTCCTTAGTGTCTAAACTAGTTGCTGGAATACTCCATTGTGCTGCTGTGATCTCATCTTCAACACCTCCTTCATGATACTCTGTCAGATCTGAAATGTTAAACACTGGTGAAATATTTAGCTCAGTAGGCAATTCTACCTCATATGCGTTTCCTGAATCATGTTTCTTCAGTATCCTACATGGTCCAAACTTCTTCATTTTCAGCTTGTTATATGTACCAACTGGAAACCGCTCCTTCCGCAAATGAACCATGACTTCATCACCAACCTAAAATTCCTTATACCTCCTTTTCTCATCTGCCTTAGCCTTATACTGTGCGTTCATCTTGGTAATATGCTTCCTCACCTCCTCATGGATGTTCTTCAAATGTTCTGCAAAATCCTCAGCCTCAGCACTACTTATTTCTCCTTTATCTATCTTTCTCAACTCAGATGCATTTCTTGGACTGCTTCCATATATAATCTGGAATGGTGATTTACCAGTGCTCCTATTGACAGAATTATTGTATGCAAATTCTGCCTGTGGTAAAATCAAATCCCATCCTGTTGGCTTATCCCCAACCAAACATCTCAGCAGATTTCCCAAACTCTTATTCACCACCTCTGTCTGTCCATCAGTCTGTGGGTGATGTGATGAACTGAACTTCAAATCTGTCTTTAACTTCTTCCACAATGTACGCTAGAAATATCCAACAAACTTAGTGTCCCGATCTGAAACTATGGTCCTTAGCAAACCATGAAGTCTCACTACTTCTCTGAAAAACAATTCTGCTACATGAACAGCATCATTAGTCTTCTTGCAGGGAATAAAATGTGCGATCTTTGAAAATCTGTCAACTACCACAAAAATTGAATCGTGTCCCCGTTGTGTCCTCAGTAAACCAAGAACAAAGTCCATACTGATATCCTCCCAAGGCCTCTCTGGTATAGGTAATGGCTGATACAACCCTGTATTCTACTTCACTCCTTTCGCCATCTGACATACTCTGCAACTCTGTACAAACTTCTTCACATCTTGCTGCAACTGTGGCCAATAATAATTCTCACTAACCAAACCAAGGGTTTTATCACGACCAAAATGTCCAGCCAATCCTCCGCTATGCTTCTCCTTAATGAGATTCTCCCTCATAGAACTTTGTGGAATGCACAACTGACTCCCTCTGAATAGCATATCATCCTAGATGATGAAATCCAACCATTGTGTCCTGTCTAGAGTAACAGGTTCTGTACAAGCTTTCCAGGCTTCACCAAAATCAGGATCCTCTGGATACAAATTCTTGAGTTCCTTGAACCCAACCACTTCAATCTGTATTTCTGTCAGCAATAGTTGCCTTCTGCTAAGAGCATCTGCAACCCTATTAGACTTTCCACTCCTGTGTTTCAAAACAAATGTATAACTCTGCAAAAACTCAACCCATTTCAAATGCCTCTGATTCAACTTTCCTTGACTATTCAAATATTGCAAAGCTTGATGATCAGTATACAAAAAAAACTCCTTAGGAAGCAGATAATGTCTCCACTTCTTTAATGCCTGAACTATAGCATAAAATTCTTGATCATAAATAGAATATTTCCTCTTGGCATCATTTAACTTCTCACTGAAATAAGCAATAGGTTTACATTCTTGGCTCATAACAGCTCCTATTGCAGTACCACTAGCATCACAATCTACTTGAAACACCTTATTAAAATCTGGAAGTGCTAAAATAGGTTGTTCTGTAACTTTTTGTTTCAACAATTGAAAACTCTTTTCCGCCCCATTAGTCCACTTAAACTCTTTTCTATCCCCTCTCATTGTTTCAGTCAAGGGTCCACAAATACTGCTAAAGTTTCTGATAAACTTTCTATAAAAGCTAGCTAGACCATGAAAAGATGTTACCTCGGTAGCACTCCTTGGAGTAGGCCATTCAAGGATAGCCTGTACCTTCTCTGGGTCCATTTTTAGACCTTTTGCTGAAACCAAAAATTCTTTCAGAACCTCATTCATGAGCCGCATGAAAGTGCTCGGTGCATTGGTTAGCCCAAAAGGCATGACTAACCACTCATATAGTCCTTCCTTTGTCTTGAAGGCAGTCTTCCATTCATCTCCTTCTCTGATCCGAATCTGATGATATCCACTCTTCAGATCTATCTTTGAGAAATACACAGCTCCACTCAAACAGTCCATAATATCATCCATTCATGGCAATGGAAACCTGTACTTGATTGTGATCTTGTTTATTGCCCTGGAATCTGTACACATCCTCCATTCCCCATTCTTCTTTGGTGCTAATACTGCTGGTACAGCACAGGGACTCAAACTCTCATGGATCAATCCTTTCTGTAACAGTTCATGTACTTGTCTGTTCAACTCCTCACTTTCTGCAGGTGTCATTCTGTGTGCTGCCTTATTCGGCAAACTCGCTCCTGGGATCAAATCCATCTGATGACTGATCTTCCTGACTGGTGGTAATCCATCAGGCACGTTATCGGATACAATATCCTGAAACTCATTCAACAAATCTGCAACTTCTACAGGAACATCTTCTACTTCCTCTTTACCAGCTTTTGGAATTAAAGAAAAACATACATGCTCATGCCTCATACCATCTAGGAATTTTCTTCCATCAACAAATGTTATTCTTGCATTACCACATACCTTTTCTTCAGTCTCCTTCAATGGTTTTAGCTTATGTCGCACTCCATCCTTTGTCAGGGAATAGGTATTCGCACGACCATCATGTACAGCACATCTGTCAAACTGCCATGGTCTACCCAACAACATATGACATGCATCCATAGATATGATATCACACAATA
Organism: Chamaecyparis obtusa; assembly: GCA_027943335.1. Classification (NCBI taxonomy): domain Eukaryota; kingdom Viridiplantae; phylum Streptophyta; class Pinopsida; order Cupressales; family Cupressaceae; genus Chamaecyparis; species Chamaecyparis obtusa. The sequence continues at coordinate 207,706 of BSBK01008995.1, forward strand.
CCTCATCTTGGTATCTGCCAATCTTGAACTTCACCAGGCATTGTTCATTGACCATGACCTTGTGGTCATCCTGTACCCAGGCAATCTGATATGGATGTGGGTGTTTCTATCTCTTGAGTTTCAACTTTGTCACCATCTCTTCTGACACCAAATTGTTAGTGCTTCCACTATCAATAATCACATCCCAACATTTACCTTCACACTTGCACCTGGTGCGAAACAGGCTCCTCCTTTGCTCAGGTTCATTCTCACCACTCAACAGGACTCTTCTGTTAATCAACGTTTCTCCTCTTTCAGCATCTTCAGAATTTGATGATCTGGCATCTTCATCTACATGTGCAACTCTGGCCTGGCCTTCATTTCTCCTATCTGTTCTACCTTGGCGCTGAGGACATTCAAATGCCCTATGACCTTCTTCTCCACAGTGAAAACATGTTCCACGGAAGCCACCTCTTGCAGATCCTTGTCCCCTTCCTCTTCCTCTCTGATCTCTATTATTCTGATCCTGGAAGCGATTGGAATTATTTCCTCGCTGATTCTGATTGCTACTGGCCTCATCCTTCTTTTTCGGATCTTCATTTCGGCCACTATATGACCATCCACCAGATCGTCCACTGGGACCTCTTCCGTTTTGTCTGCTCTCGAACTTCTTGTTCAGCTTTTCCTCTACTTTTAGGGCAAATTGGTATGCCTCCTCAATACTGTTCATTCAAACCAGATTCAACTCCTCCTGAATGCTTGGCCTTAACCCATTAAGGTATCGGGCAACTTTCTCCTTATCAGCTTCTGCATGACCTGTTCTGATGAGAAGTCGATAGAACTCCTCTGTATACTCCTGAACAGATCTTCCTGCTTGCTTCAAACTCTGCATTTTCTTCAGTAGGTCAAGCTCATAATCAACAGGAATGAACTGTCGCTTCAATTTTTCCACCATCCGATCCCATCTTGTGATTTTATCTTTCCCTCTTCTATTTCGCTCCAATTGAATTTCTTGCCACCAGATCTTCGCATGACCTTTCAGTCTGGCCTTCGCAAATTTGACCCTATCAGGATCCTCAACATCTTCATACTCAAAATATTCCTCACATTCATTGATCCAGTCGATCAATTCTTCTGGGTTAAGATTTCCAGAAAATGTAGGAACCTCAATCTTAGGTCTTTTCCCAATCTTAGAAATGGCCCGAAAAAGTCTTTCTTCCTCCTGGTTCACAATTTCGACTTCTCCTTCTTGATATTCTTCTTCAGCTTCATCCTCACTTTCATCTCTGACATTAAGATTCATTCCTCTGCGAATCTCTTCTTGCAATGCTCGCACTTGTCTCTGCAGCTCTCTAACCTCGGGTGTTACAACACCAGCTCTTCCGCCACGTTCCCTTCGTGGAGGCATTTTCGCGGTGCGCGCTGAAACCCTAGCCACGGTCCTGGTGCAAATTGCCTCACAGTCGGCGATCTATTTACACACTCAAGAACTCCTGCTCTGATACCACTTGATGAAGGGTGCTCCCCTTAATACCACAAACGCATAACAGAAATAGAGAAACAACAACAATATGCAAGAACATAAAATTGGCTTCTTATTATCTCCACAAATGTGGAATTACAAATTTTCAGAATTACAACATGCAAAGCCACATGGGCATTCCCTTACAATATTCTGTAGGACAAAGCCTCGAATTATTGCCCAGATCTACTACCCAGAACTATTCTGAACTGCCTAAGACAATAATACAGCCTTCCTTATATAGGCAATTATCCACCGCTTGGGAAGGTTCCAGAATTTTAGCCAATAAGGCCGACCAAACTTAGAATTATTTTATTTTACATTTTATTACATCATAGTCGGCTCAAGATAACCTTTGAAACCCGAACAGAAATTTTAAAGAAAATTATTTTTCGCCATTTCAGGTGGCCCAACTTCCGAAGACCATAAGTCATCACCAGTTGACCCGCTCGGCCGCTGTAACCCCATTTCGGAAATGCCACGAAGTGCTCTACAAGCTTGATTTATGCAAGCACCCGTCACCCAAATTTTTGACCTCATCCGGGGCCTCTAAAGCCTTCAAAACTGAGTTCAAAGTTTCTGTACCCTGCTGCCAATACCGAAAATCTTCAATATCTTCCAATATACACTTGATCTGGAAATGAAACTTTACTGGCAGACTTATATGACCAAAGTGAACCTCCAAGAAAGAAATCAGATCATTCTGAGCACATACAAAAATTACCAAAAATAGTAACTTTCCATAAATAGCAGCTCTGCACAAAATAACCCTTATTGAATATAAAAATAGAAATATTTTTTTGGGTGATGCAAGATTGCTCTTACACCCAGGATGCTCCTGCATCAATATCAATTAATTATTTGAGTGGACATCTCTCTATTTGAATTTAATTATTCAAATTATTCAAATTAGTCACACCCCCATATGTGGCATAAATTCCACTTTTTAATTAAATAATTCCATGCCTATTTGTCCAAAAAGTGAAGAGCTTTAATGGAAAATGAAGTCACTTAGGACATGTGGCAAAAGGAGTTACATGTGAGATTCCCCCTCTTTTTCTATTTAAGAGCTTGCCTTTTCATTTCAAAGGATGGAATTTTTGAGAGCATAGAGATTATAGTAAAATTCTACTACATTCTTTGAGATTCATAGCTTTTGATTGTTATCATTTTAGTTAGTTCATTTAGTATAATATTGCATTTTTCATCTTCTTAGTTTACTTACTTGTTCTTAGATTTAGTCACATTTTCCTTAGAAAACTCTAAAAAGAACTTGCATTTTCATTTTAGATTACATGCATCCATATTAGATTACTTGCATTTTCATTTTAGATTACATGCATTCATGATAGATTGCTTGCATTTTTAATTTCATGCCTATGATTTTTTTTTAAAATCCTCCATTGTAGTTCGGTCTTATGGTTGTTGGCTTTCGATCTAAGAGCAATCTTGAAAACACCCCGTCCACATAGGAGGCAACAGATCACTTCACTACATATTTCGGATTGAATAACTCATATTCTTTTCTATAATCTGATCATGTGAGTAATGATCATGTTGTGTGTGTGTTGAATTTGAGGTCACATTCAATCATACACATTTTTGGCACCCACCGTGGGGCAGAAAAGATTAATTTCTGGCATCATTCTTGATTGGTTTTTTAGTTTTAGTGTTGGTTTGAGGCCTTGTACGGCCATGTAAAGCCTGGAAACCTTGTAATATAATAATGGATAGATAGAATGATAAATCCTCTTTCTCATTCTTTTGGTTTGGTTCATTTTTATAAATAAATGAATAAGTTATGATCATTTTGGTGAAAGTGGGTATTTGCAGATTTGAGATTCTCTGAATACAGTCAGATTGAAACATCTCGTACGGACAAATTGTGAAGAATCAGTATCTTTAATAATATTCATTGAAAATATACATGAATTATATTTGATTTAATTTTTTTTTGAGTCATTTTTATGCAGATTTGTGAAAGTTATGGGCATTTGAGTGAAAACTAGTTTTTAACAATCTGTATTGGAGTTGCAAGCAATGATTTATTCTTAGAAAATGATTTATGAATGGGAAAAATAAATGGCTTACATATTTGGAAACTAGATTCATTAATATTTACTATGAAATTGGTTTGGTTTCATTTAGATTCTTCCTGAGAAAGATATGTGATTCCCTAGGCAGGGCCTAGTGTTTTAAATCTGGTTTATGACAGAAAAATGGTAGTCTGAAAAGGTTATTGGTTGAGGAACCAAATTGAATCATAAGACCTTGTAATTTTTGGAAATGATAGTTCTTGATGTTGGCTAAAAACTTTATTCTTTTTAGAAATTTTAATATTGTGATTTTATGGGTCAAATAAATCAATCTTTAAAGATTGTCTTGAAGACAACAATGTTACATATCTTACAGTTTGCCATTGATTTGTCTTGATTCTGTACTTTCGAATGTGTGCTAAATGCTGGATTTCAGATCTTTGGACCTAATGTGAGTTCTTAAAATCTCTATAACACTTTTTTTGGGCATAAAATTAATCTCTCATGTGTTTGGCTTGAGTGTTACATGCTTTCATAGAACACATTTTTTATGCTCTTAATGGGAAATAAATGAACATAGATTTTCTTTCATAGAAGTTTGTGTTTAAGTGCATGCTTGTCTTTTAAACATTAAGTAATTCTTGGTTCCAATATCAAAAAAATCTCATTAAGTAATCTAGGGCATGGATTCATTCCTTTTTTACATGAAGAGTTAAATGCACCACTTTGTGGACTCACTTCATGTTTACTTGGAAAATTAAATATTCCATGATTCAAACCCTTTTGCACTTATGAGTAGTATTGATTAGCAGTCTTAGATTAGTTGTGATTGATCTAGATTTCTATCTTGGGTTATTGGACTCGCTAATCCACTGGCCCCTCATTTCCACCCTGTGGTTGCAATCTCAGTGCCACATTAAAGGGGAGGGGTCTATAGGAAAGAAGCGTTAATTGTTCCACTAGGCAACCCTTTTGTGCTTTTTGGAACTCACTTGTTTTCTAGGTTGTGGACTCATTTGTAGCTTATGTGGGGTCTTAAGTGTTCCACCTTGTGGAATCACCTCATATTTTCTTTAAGCATTAAGCGTTCCACCTTTAGTGCTTTTCAATACTTTTTGATATAGAATTACTTTTCATTCTTTTAGAAGGCCTGCTTGGGGATTTCATCACCTCAAGGGATGACCTTAACTCCCATGTTCCGATGGAGTATAAATATCAGGAGGTGAATCCAAAGACACCTCTCTTGGGAATGAGTTAGATTTCACTCTTGGCTAAGCCTCAAAGAACTTTATACCTTTGAGAAGTGAAGGAGGAGATTTGGGTTACCATCTCCCCCTGGCTGTGTGATTTTTGATTCTTCTCATCTATGGATTTGGGCCTCACATACCTTGTGTATATCGAGGAAACCCTTTAGAAAAGCCATGTATATCCTTGTAGATAGCTTGCTAGGATGTTGTTGTGTTCTAAGTGCCTGCTAAAACATTTTCAAGAACATACACAAGTAGAGTCCTTAGGGAGTAGAAATAATAAGTCACTGTTCCTATTCATGTGCAAGGTTGCTTTGTCCCTTGCCCATTGCTTGAAGACTGTTTGCTTGAAATCCTTGATTTCTATCTTACATGCTTGATCAATGACTTAAATCTAATCTGCCTTTTTGTTTATGATCTATTTTTCTATTTTCCTATCATTCACCATTAGAAACTGGTTGTCTTGAGTTAGGAATCAATCGATCTTTGCTTTGACTCATGTTGTCTCTCATCTATTCATCTTATCTCTTTATGCCTTTTGTACCTTGTGTTGCGATAGTCTTATCTCAGTTGTTCTAGCCACTTCTTTTGATGATTCGTACCAGGTCCATCTTGCATCTTGGTTGTTATAGCCATTCATCTCCTTTTGTTATCTTTGAGATAGAGTCTAGCTTTATCCCGAATCTTGTCTCATTACATCTTCGTTTATGACTGTCACAACTCAAAGTGGCAAGACTTATCCTATTCAAAATATTGATCAAGATAGAAGCAAACCTCATAATCAAGGAAGAGGTCATTCTGAACCTGTCGCACAATCTAAACTTTGTGAGGGATCCTCACATTCCTCCTCATTCCAAGAGTATTATAATCCATTGTTTCAGATACAGTCTAACTTATTATTTCAAGAATATTATAACCCATTGTTTCAACATCAACAAGGCTCTAAAGGGTCACTTTCTAGAATTGAACCCATTGACTCTTTCGATCTTATTTTCATGACCTCTCAAAATACTACCAACAAGATGAGAGATCCATTCCACTTCCCAAGGGGAGGAAAATTCAACAAAATTCATGAGCAATCTCATAATGACCAAGGTCATGGTCAGTCTCTAAATGACAAGCATTATGATCAATCTCACAATATTCAATATCCGGTCAACATTTGAGACCTTTATAATTTGAGGCAACGACAAGGGGAGCCTCTCCTAACATTTCTCTAGAGATGGAGACAACTATGCATGAAGTTTCCACATGAATTACCTGAGTCTGAAAAGCTCGATATCTTCTTGGACAATCTTGTCCCAAATTTTGGATACCAAGTACGATTGCAAAGTCCCCTCACTTTTCTCAATATGATCAGGTGGGCTGTGAGGATAGAAGCATTTATGGTCAAGAAGGGAGAATTGACTTTGAATGAAGACAAAAAGAAAATACCTTCTCCCTTGAACATGGATAAGGATAAGATTGTCAACAAAAACATAGATGTTATGAATGATAGGGTTGTTGACAATGTGATGCCAAAAACCTCAAAGTCTATCTTTAATCTTAGCTCTAGCATGCAAATAGTCAATGCCACTAAGAAGGCTATGACAGAAGCTCAACTACCTTCTTGATTTGCTAGAAACAAACCTTGGATCTCTCACTATGACATGATCATTGCTCCAGGGAATGAGGATACTCCTAAACCCAAAACTCCCTTTGTCTTACAAGGCCCTGTGCCTCCCTCATATAACTCCACACAGTCTCCAGCTTGTGCAAACAATATCACTCAATCTCATGCAAAGATCATTCTCCAAGGTCCTGAGTCTTCAACTTTCAGACCAAAACTATCTATGGATAAAGCCCTCACCAAGGAAAATGTCCCCAAAGATCTCAATCTCAACCAGTTTCAATCTATGGTGGGTCATTTTACCTCACCTCATTATTTATCATTCTCTGAGGAAGATGATCACTTGCTGAGCCACTCACATAATGCTCTCCTACACACTAAAGTTATGATAGGCCCCAAGAGTATCCCCCACGTCCTCATTGACAATAGTGCTAGCCTAAATACTTTCTCTGCTAAGATGCTTACCCAAGTGATAGATAGTTTTGTTCCCACCAATAGAGAATCTACTAAGTTCTATGATGCCAAGTGAAAAAAAATAGAAAAGAACATGAAGATCAAAGATATTGGCATGGGGGAATATCAAATTGAGTCTGTCTTGTCATTGACAGCTCTCCCTCTATCTCCACATTCCTATGAGGAACCTTCTAAAGATAGATTTGGTATAAGCTATCAGAGCTATGAGCTTGACCAACCTAGCTGTAGCTTGCACTCACATGAAGAAATACAGATTCAGCCTATGACATATGAAAGACCTTTGAATGATCAAAATTCTAATTCAGACTACTAGAAAGAGTCTTATCTACCTTCTCAAGTGCTTCAAGAACATGATCTTGGTCCTCACCAGGAGGATTTTATACACTCTACTGAATAGATTTCTACTACTATAGCTACTACTGAATATGTCACTACCTCTAATGGCACACATACTAATTGGGAGCAATTGTTGGATGCTTCCCTTATCTTAGGTATGCCTCAAGGTATGTCTATTCTAGATTGTTCCACCACTTCTGCTATTGAACAGACTCCTACTACTACCAACTCCAATGGCACACATACTAATTGGGAGAAACTATTAGATGCTTCTCTTCTCTTAGGTATGCCTCAAGGTATGCCTATTCTAGATTACTTTGCTACTTCTACTACCGAACAAGATCCTACTATTAAAGAAACACTTCCTATGTTAGATGACAACAATGAAGAAAGTATGCATTTGACTATGTCTCTAGCTGAATGGGACTCTATATCAGATGCTACAATGGAAATACTAGTTGATGCTATGCACCTATATGCTAGTCTTAACAACTCAGAAAGAGGAGAAAGTTATGATCCTCCAGATCAAGCTATTGATGATGATCCTTTCCACCCTCCTGTGGAGATCATTCCTATGGCTCCTAGGCCATCTACTCCAAGCTACACTCTTACTGCTCCTACAAATCATGGGTATGTAAGACCACATTCTATTATAGCTTCATGGAATATTGGTAGATCCAGAATTGAAATGGTTCCTATTCATGCACTCTTACCACTTGAAAGGGGACCTAACTCTTGGAATAGACCATCTTGGTTAGGCTCACATAATATTCCTCCAAACTTATCTGACTCTTCTAAGATGAATCACAATCAACAACGCTCTATGGAAGATTACTTTCTTGATCTTCCTGATGCATTCATGAATGATGAGGATGATACTGATATATTTGCACTTGAGCCCATCCCATCGATTTCTCTTCCCTCTTCATCTCCCAAAAAAGTGGCCAGTCCACTTCCATTTCCACCTCTCCACCTGAACCATTCATATAAGCCTCTTTCATCCATCATTCCTGAGTCTTTTGGAAGTAACTTGGATGTGCAACATAAAAATAAAAATAATGAGAATCCACTTATATCTCAAGGTCACCATGTCCCATCTAATCGACATGTGACTATGAAGAAAGGAAAGAAACAAAGGTGTTCAAAAGACTGCAAAGGTCCTGAAAAAGAAGAAGACAATCAAAAGCTAGAAAATAAAATAAAAAATGGATCTCAAAATCCATTCTATAGGCATTTTCATCAAAAGCACCTCAAAGTAAAGAAGAAAAAATTCAAAAGCTATGTGGATTCCAAAGAAAGAAAAAATCAAAGTTGTCATTTGAGCTTCCAAAATTCTCATGCTTCCCTCCATTCCATCACCCTTGCCTCTCATACTTTACACTCTTCACTCCATCTTGCCTTGTCCCAAAGTGCATATTAGCATCTCCTCATTGCTAATGACATGACTAAGAGAAATCTAGAATGTACTCTCCCTAAGCATTTAGAGCGTGGGAAATCTAACGAAGAGTTAAGGTGTGTCCATGAGGATATTTGTGGGTCTCACTTAAGTGGTCTTTCCTTGACTATGGATCTCTTGATTGTTGGGCACTACTAGTTGGCTCTCCTATTACTACTACAACATCTGGTTCTGATTTGGCAACTTCTCACCTGGCTACTACTACAAATGACCGTGTTTCCAGAGATCACCACCGAAGGAGAGAAACTCAAAAAGCCCATCAATGCTCTTCATCTAAAGAAGTTCTATAGCTGAAATTCTCAATATGCTCATGTACATACTTATTGATCCTAAAAAAATCCTAAAAATTGATATATGCTCAAAAAATCTAAAAAAATTGATATATTGCGAAAATTCCTAAAAATTGCAAAATGTCCTGAAAAAATGATCATCTTAGTGAAAACCTGGCAAACAAGCGCTTTGATGTATCTATTATCCTAGTGAAAACCTGGTAAACAGGCGCCTTGATAATACAAAAAAAATAGAAAATTTCAAAAATACAAAAAAAATAGCAAATGTGAAAAATACAAAAAAAGCAAAAAAAATAAAAATACAAAAAAAGCAAAAAAGAGAAAAATACAAAAAAAATTGAAAAAGAGAAAAATGTGTCATTGATGAAAACCCAGTAAACAGGCATCATGGTAGCAAAAATAGAATCTCTGCCAAGTTGGTGAAAACCTGGTAAACAGGTGCCACTTGTTTCCTAAAGTAACATCCTCTCTCGGTGTCGCTTGGCTCTTAGTTTATTGCTTTAGTTTTCTTTCCAGCTTTAGTTTGCTTCCTTTGTTTCCTGCTTTAGTTTGTTTCCCACTTTGGTTTGCTAGCTCATGCACTTGCCTTCAGTTGTTTTCAATTTTTTGCTCGACTCTTCATAGATTGGAATTGGTTCATGCTTGAAGGCACCCGCTTGGTCTAGGGGGCATTGTCCTATCACTTTTAGAAACTCTTTCGAGCATCACTCACTAGTGACTCTCACTACATCTGCCTGCTGATAACTAGCTCTTGTTTGACCTCTCTCTTTCGGGATCTCTCCCTTGCATTAGTCACCAGTGCTTCTCATTATGTCTTCCTATTGTAATTATCTCATCGAGACTTCAAAAGTCATCTTTTCGATTCGACTCCAATTCACTTGAACATGAGCATAAACTGAAACTAAAACTAAATGTGTGTTCCTTTGAGGCATGTTGAGCTTTGTTTTCTTTGAGTGCTTGTTTGTTTGCTTTTCTTTTTCTTTGCTTTCTGCTTGTTGGTTTAGTTCCAATGATCCAAAGAATTCATATAAGAGGGGTGTCTATCTGTAAGAGCCTCCATCTCATATTTGATGGCCATGCGTACCTCAACTCCTTTTATATGGATGCTTTGGTGAGGTTGGTTCTTCTTCTTGTCTTTTGAGTGACTTCTTTCTGCTACTAGTGAAATTGTAAATGCTTGTCCTGCTAAGTGAACATAAGGGTCACTGCGACCAATCTTTGGCAAAAGAAGGAACTCCTGCATGCTTGGTGTGTTTGTTCACAAGAGACATTCAGGTCATTCTGTCATGCCCCAAAGGTTTTTCATCTATTACCTCAAACTCTGGGATTAGTTTAGAAATTTTTTCAGTAGGTTTGTTACTTGTTGGAACATGTTTCAGTTGATCAGTTGTTATCTGACAATGTTTTGGATGCTTTTCTGATACTTTGAGAATTCAGTTTTGACTTAGGTCTGATTCTCAAAATAATGGTTTAAGTATTTCAGTGTTGTGTTATATCAAAATTTTATCTTTTGAATCAGTTCAGATTCAAAATCCTATAGTAAGTAATGTTTCAGAAAGACTATTAAGGTTTCAAGTTTATTTGAAATGGTTTCAGTTCCATTTTATGTGTGTGTGTTTCAGAATTGGTATGTTGATAGAAAATTTATGTTCAGAATTAACAGATATGTTTATTGATCAACTTGTATATATATATATATATATATATATATATATATATATATATATTATAACATTTCATAAGTATAAATCAGTGTACGCTATTATGAAATAACTATATGTGTATGTTAATATGTAGATTAGTTTTTAAACATGCACACATAGTTGATTTTATATACGTACATATGCTTATAAAAGTGAATGTTATAATTATATGTATAAATATTGGTGTTTGTATATTGATGTTAATTTTCTATATGCAAGTACTATTGATAGTACTTAATATTAATATTTAAGATAAATATTAACATTAATATTAATGACTATTAGTATGATTATTATATATATGGGGTAATGGCAAGGATTAGTATTTATATTAATATTAATATTAATAACATTTTATTGTTAATATGTTGGTAATGTTTTATTTTTAAATGTTAGTTTACTTAGTAGATTTTTGATGTTAATACCTATGCTATAGTGTTAGCGGATCTTGTGTTATGAAAGTTAGAAAATTATGTTTTGAACTTTGCCTATGCTAAGATAGTCTAACCTAAGTAAAAGACTAAGGCATGTTAGTATGCGATATTACTAAACCTAGCAGAACAATTAACCTAAACTAGCCTAGACTTAGCGGAGAATAGTGGATTGATATGGCGGCAAACTTGGCAATTCAATGTGGCAGGTATTGGTATGCGAGCTGTACAAAAAATGTCAAGTGCTGATTTTATTATGTGAGTGGGGTTTTTGGGATTAGCTCATAGTAATGAGCATTTATCGTATGTCTTATCTGTCATATTGCTTGGTGATGGATCGCATTTTGGTTTCAGTTCACCATTGATGAACTTCAGTTTGGAAAAATAATGAACCCTCTGTTGAACGGGTTTCTCTGTGAAATTTTGGGAAGTTGTTAACCATGAGGGAGATTCTTGAGTTTCACCAGTTCATTTTATCTTCACGACATTGCATACCTCATTTCTTCTGTCGATATCGTGGTTGCATTTTCGCTGAGTTTGTTGTGAGAGTTGGCTGTGAGATTTTTGTGAAGCACAGCTTTGAGGAGGATGAAGACTTTGTCTATGAGTTGGGTAGGAAGCTCGGCAAGCGGTCTTTTAGTGTTCACCCTCGCATTTTCTCAGGTAGGGGCATTCTCTCACCCATATCACTCTCTCTGTTACTTTGAGTTTATTTTTGCATGAAATTATATTTTGGTACTATTCGGATAGGATTGTGAATGGTTTTTTTTTTATGTTAATAGAAGCTGAGAATGAAAGATCTAGTGTAAATTTGTTTATTTTAAAAATTTTGTCTTCTCTATTCGAAGTTCTATTGTAAGCTTGCTATGAATGTATGTAATCTCTATTTTCAAAGTTTTCATATACAAAGGAAAGTGGGTGTTTATGTTTCGGTTATGGGATTTTCTGTGTTAAAGGATTTGTTTCCGTAATGTGAGTCTCTAGTCCTACTAGAACTTTTTGAACTCCATTAATTGTATTATGGGCATGTTTTGTATTAGGGGTTTGTATTAATAGTTTTAGTTTTGTCTGTGGTTACTATAGTCCTAGCCGTTTATGAAGTTTTAACATATGAAAACCCAAATGTTTATAGAAAGAAATAAGGATGGGGTTTTATGGTATCTCAACGGTTATCAATGGCTTGGGATGTTATTTTGTATTCGGGTTTGTGACAGAATAAAGGTAGCATGTTTTTCTTTAATCATAGCATGAACCATTCTGTAGTAGTATAGTCATATTTCTGAAGGATTTTCGGAGCTAAAGTTTGTGGTATAGACAGAGAACTCTTTGTGAAATATTGTTTAGTTTCGAGCATTTTCTTTTCTACTAGTCATTATTGTGTTCTTCTAATCATAACATGTTTTATGTGGTTCACGTCTATAGATGACGTTTCCTGGGTATCATTGTTTGAATGCCATGCATAAATTGTTTGTGGTCATTAGAGGGAAGCATTGAGTGTTTTGGTTTGAGAAAGAATAATGCGAAAACTTTTGCATATGTAATAATTATCGACAATGATGATTATTGTAATAATCAGATATGTTGGAGTTATTGTTTTTACTTTATGAAACTTCAGTACGAGTCTTTATTAGGTCTATAATGTGGTTGTTAGAAGGATAAGATTTATAAACTTGTTGATTATGACTCGGTCTACATCCGAATGAGTGTCTTTTGATTTAGATGGATTTTTCAATCATGGACATTTGTATTTGTCGATTTCCATAATATATTGGACAATCTTGAAACATAATAGATTTGGGCATTTGTTTTTATTGCACAGTTCCTTGAATTTGGTGGGGGATAGGTAATTTGTTCTTAGATCTGTAACTTCTTTTACTCTCGGGTCTGTTGAAGAGTTAGGAGGCTGTTTCAATTTTAAATTTTTGTAAAGTTATTGCACCATTACTTGATTTGGATTTAGTTCTATTATGGTGTATTGCATATGAATTTAAAGCTGTATTTCTTTGGGGCTAGTTACTAGTTTGAGATTTGATACGATCTTAGGATTGCCGAGAACAATGGAAATCATGTGCTAATCTTTTAGTAGGATGTCTAGATAAATTTATATACATATGAATTAAATGTGGGTCGACAAAGTATTATTGACTGAATAAAAATTTGATGGAATTATAGTTTTAGTTGTATAAATGATGTAATACTTTGGTGTGAGATTAGAAATAAGATTATTCTAGTTGCATTCAGTCTTTAGAATGAATATACACCCTTACAACTTGGTAAATTCATTTTCTAATTCTGAACTTCTAGGATGTAAAGTTATATGTGTAATTCATTTTCTTGCATTCTATGATAACGGTAAAATTAGATATTTTACTTAGCATTCTGGAATGTTATGTATGAGGTTATATGACTATATGCATGCTAGAATACATGTATGTATATATATTGCCATGATATATACATATATGTACGCTGTCGTGAATATAGGGATATGAACTTATAGATAATAGTACAAAGTGTAAAGTATATTTTTAAAATATATATATATTCTGTTAAGTTCAACAAACTTATTTAATTGATATCTGTAATGAGTTTTGTGGAAGATTTCTATATAATTCAGATGGAGTCTGTTTATGAATAGATTTATTTATAATCATTGTAGATAAGATTCCAATGTGAATGAAATTGTTTATGGCATTTTGTGTTGATGTTACTATGATGGAATAGATTATGGTTATAATTTCAGTCAGAAGATTTGATGCTTGGTTAAGTATGGAATGGTAATATGGAAACATGGTTTTATATGGATTTCCAGATTGTGGATTCAATTTTATTATTGATGCAATGGAAATAACTATTTTATTAAAATGGAATTCTATAGTTCATTTCTATTTATAGCAGTTAAATCAAGTGTATTCTTAGATTATGCAAGTGTGATCCTTTAGATTGGGTGGCTCTCATAAATCGAGTAACTTGTGGTGATAGAATTATTTTGTTGGATGCCCTCTGACACTAGTCTAGATCCTTATGGGAAAGTTTATGACAGTTATTTAATCAAGTGATAATATTAAAAATTCATGGCTTGGGTTTCATATAACAAAATAAGAACTTATGGTTTCACCTTACATATTGAATCTTACGAGTGGCTGAACGTAGATTCTTATGTTAACACCCATGAACTAATGGATCATTACCTTGACATAATTTGTGCGAGTTTATTTCTACATAACGGTTTGCAAGAAATTAGGTACTTGCTTTAAATCTGGTTGTGAAAAGAAAATTGTACTTTTGAAATATCTGTTATATGGATTACATGTTTATCATGCTGTTACTATATCTAACATGCAAGTTTACTGGAGGTTTTAACAACTTAGATAATGTGACTAAGCCCTGTTGTGTTTGTCGGTTGTGTTTGCTTATGATTTTAGGTTCTATATAGATTTGGTAGAAGGACTTGGAAGAATAATCTGCTGATAGAACATTAAGGACTAGATATAGGTTGGTTCTTGGTTGTAAAATGTATCTGAATCTGATTTGAATCAGTTGACAATCTGATTGTATTTGAAATTTTGTATTGTATTTAAATAAGAGTATATCCAAATACTCAAATGTAATTATCAGATATGTAATAATGCAGTATTAATACTCTTGGTATCTGGTTTTAAAGATGTTATGTAATGGAATTATATTCTGGAATAAAAAAAAATTGTTAGGTGTTTGTTTGAGTTTTCATTTCTTGTTAGTTGGTTTTAGGTTGGGTGTTACATTTGGTATCAGAGCCTAGGTTTAAACACTCAGGGCTCAAGGGTTTAGAAGGTTTTACATTATGCTTCCTATGAGGATTTTAATTAAATCTCTCTTATAGGAATTCAAGTATGCCTCCTGTTACTCAAGGAGCTCGGGGATAAGGAATCCCTGCTGATGCCGATGCAGGTAGAGGCAGAGGAGGATGTAGGGGCCGCGATCATGGTCAAGGTAGAGGACAGGGTCACCAAGGAATGCTTGGTGATGAAAATCCTCAGGGTGAAGAGCAAAGGGAAGCTCAAGCTAAAATTCTTCACCAAATTCTTGAACGGTTGGATGGGATTGAAGCTAGGAATAATATTCCTGGTGGGGGAGCAAATGCTTAGAATATACAGATTCCCAATGCCAACCAGGCTATAGCAGAGGATCCTATTATTAGGACTCAGCTAAAAGACCTATCTAAGCTTAAAGGTCCATACTTTAATGGAACAGAAGCTGGTAATGAAGTAGAAGCTTGGCTTCTAAACATCGAGAGATGTTTTATTCTTCACGACTATCACACTAATGTGAAAGTTCATTGGACTGCAATGCAGTTAAGATCTTTTGCATCCATATGGTGGGAAATGGAATTAGAACACCTTGGAATCCATATTTCTCAAGTCACTTGGGAATTGTTCTTAGAGAGATTCCGGGAAAGGTTTATGTTTGAGTACTGGCAACAATCCAGGTCTGAGGAATTCTTTAACATTTCACAAGGAAATACCATAATGGAAATGTATGAAAGAAAGTTCTTTCAGTTAAAGAAATATTCTGGTTGGAATGAAGGTGATAAACCTTTGGTGTAGCATTTTATCAGGGGTTTAAATCCTAAAATTGGTGAAGAAGTGAGAACTTTCAAACCAAAAACCATTAAGGAAGCTGCTGATCAGGCTAAGCTTGCAGAAATGAAATCTAGTTTTTCAACCAAAAGCACTGTTAATCCACCAGTTCCAAGCAGTAGTAAGAGTCAAAAACCTTTCAAGGATAATTCTAAGGCAGCACCTAGTGGCTTTGTAAGCAAATCTCAAAAGAGAAAATTTGATAAATTTTCCAAAACAAATAAGAGCTTTAAGGTCCCTGAATTACCTAAGTCCTTTAAGCCTACTCAAAGTGTGCAGCAGAGTTATGCACCACCACTAGTAAACTCCACACAAGATAAGAGAACCAAAAGAGGAGCAGAATGTTGGCATTGTGGGCAGTTGGGTCATCTACAATGGAATTGTCCTCTTCGAGGTAACAATCAGGGTAGGTCAAAAGCATCAGGTTCTGAGGCTACTGTTGGAGATTCTAGTAGGAACCACCATATTTTTTCTACTATGGATCATAATCAAGCAGAACAACAGAACATGGTGATTGAGGCCAAAGGTAATTATAGAGGTATGAAAATTTCCATTTTATTTGACTCAGGTGCCACTGATTCTTTCATTTCTGCCAATTTGGTTAAGCATTGTGATATTCTTGTGAGAAAGGCTAAGTTGGCATGGCAAGTTGAGTTAGCTTCTAGGTCTAAGGTAGGAATTGGGCTGATAGCTGCTGATTGTGAATTGCAACTTAAGGCATTTACTACTATAGTAAACCTTAGGGTCATTCCTTTAGGAACCTATGATATTATATTAGGAATGGATTGGTTGAATCAGCATCAAGCTGTTATTGACTGTAGAGAAAAGGTTATTAGATGCATTGATGATAATGGAGTTAACAGATTCATAATAGGGGTTAAGAGGCCTATCTCTTTTAGGACAATTTCTACCAAACAATTCCAAAGGTGTTTGTGGAAAGGCTGCAAACTGTTTGTTGTATTTGTTAATGATTTTTCTGAACCTATAGCATTTAATACTAGTTTAGACCATCCTTTGTTGAAGGAATTTTCAGATGTCTTTGTAACAGAAATTTTGGGTATTCCACCCAAGAGAGAAATAGACTTTAGAATTGACCTTATGCCTAGCATTGAACCTATTTCTAAGACTCCTTACCGCATGACAGTACAAGAGTTGGTAGAACTTAAAGTGCAACTTGAAGAACATCTTGAGAAGGGGCTGATTAGACCAAGTGTCTCTCCTTGGGGTGCACCTATTTTATTTGTTAAGAAGAAAGATGGATCACTTAGACTATGTATTGATTACAGGTAGTTAAATAAAGTTACCATCAAGAATAGGTATCCATTAACTAGAATTGATGATTTATTTGACCAAGTGAAGGGAGCTAAAGTATATCCTAAAATTGATCTTAAATCTGGTTACCATTAGTTAAGAATTTAGGAAGCAGATATCCATAAGACAACATTTCGTACAAGGTATGGGCATTAAAAATTCATAGTAGTACCTTTTGGTTTAACAAATGCACCTTTAGTTTTTATGAGTCTGATGTAGGGAGTTTTTAGAACTTTCCTAGATAAATTTGTAGTTGTCTTTTTGGATGACATACTGGTTTAT